>OMLP01017739.1:0-12169 GCA_900302685.1 Spondyliosoma cantharus | reverse complement strand
GGCATCAAGCGACACGAGGGGAGAGGGGAGAAAAAGAGAGAGAAATCTAAGAGAGCATTGTTGGCTGATGGTGAAAAATGCTGCAAACTGACTGATTTGTTTTTAAAATCAAGTGCAGCTTCAGCTAGCACTAGCGCTAATACTGCTAGCACTAATTTTAGCAACACAGCTGAGCCAGCACAGCAGGGAGACAGACAGGACATGGATAACGAATGATGATAAGACACGTTTTTATTATGGAGCGGCTGGCTCTGATGATTTATTAATTTGTTTTTATGCATTGGGGTTGTGCATTGATATGTATTGTTAATAGAATGGGAGTTTACGTTCACCATCACTGGGGCTACCAAAAGTGCGTGTGCTTTCCGTGTGTCAAGAGTTGTGCACCGCACCCCCCCACTGGTGGGCCGCTGGTGGGTGGAAATGCCAGGGCCATTTTTTGTTCCCAGTCCGTCACTGCTTCAGCTTCATCATAGAAATGACAGTCAAGCCATCTAGCTGCATTTGTAGTCTGAGGCCACAAATAGCTTATATTTTGTGCTGATGTCAAATAGTGATTGTCCAATCAAGCTTTGGATTTCTTTTCATGTCTAAACTGTGTGCATGGGGCTGTATCCTGAAAGATACTTGGCATTTGAAGAGTTTGGAAGGTAGTGTCTTTTTCTGGGCCTTTTAAGAAGGAATGGATCTAACAATGTGAGTGGCCTCCTACTGTTTATCTGATATCACCCATGTTGGTGTTGTTCCTAGAACATCATAATCATTGTTGCTCCAGTACCATCATTTCAGCTTAAGAAAACATGACATCTGGACCAAGCCATTGTGGCTGAATGGGTTGAGTACAGGGCTTTAACCCAAGAGACTGGGATTTGCATTCTGTAGGATGATCAAATGGAGAACAAATTGATATACAGTATTGGTCAGTTATCATTTTACGGTTTCGTTTTTCTGTCAAAATTTGGTCAGGCTTAGGAAAACATGCTTTCAAATTCAAAGTAGACCCTTTCACAATGTTAAATATGTGTTAAAGAATAACTTCTCCAATGTGCACATTTTTCAATTTTTAACTGTATGCAAAGCTATGATATTGCAAAGATGTAATCAGTCAACACACGATGGTCCTGGAGCAACACTACTTAAATGTATTAAATATTAAAAATCCACGGAAACCTAAATCAGAAATTCTACCTCTGTCTAAAATCAAGGACTCACTATATCAGCAAACTGCATCATATCCAATGACAATAATAATAATAATAATAATATTAGTAATAATATCATTATGAGACTAATACAGCATAAAACCAAGGCATCTCCCTAACCTTAAGGTGATGCTAGAAATGTACAGAAAAGGATGTGCAAGCAGAAGAAAATCCCTTTTGAGACAAGATCCTGCTTGAGGCCATGTTACATGACACCGAGCTCCACTGTGAAAACCCTGATTTTTTTGTTTCTCCCCCAGCACGAATACATTTTGGTAGGGGTGTGTGTTAGAGATGAACCTCCAACCTCGAGCTGGCAGAAACTGAGGCCTGTTTCCATGCCAATTGTCTACAGGGGCCTCCACCATGACAGCTATCTTGGTTTGCACTGATCCCACTTTGATTTTTCTCCCTTAAACAGATCACCAAGTCAAGTCAGGCTGGCAAAGCAGACGCAGGGAAAAAAAAAGAAGAAAAAAAACCCTCATTATTTTTTAATGCTGTCTAGATTTTCTTTGTCTGAAACCTGAAATATGAACAGGTGTTCCTTCTGAATTTTAATGCTGGCTCTTTCACAGCTCAGCACCTTAGATTTCTTTTCAGTTCTGCCTGCTTAGCACTCCAGAGATGAAGATGGTGCTTTTGTGATTTCATTCCAAGGTAAGGCCAGAACTCAGAGGAATAGAGTTACAGCCCATTCTCAACAAGTTTCCAAAAAAACCTCCTTTCGTGTGCAAGAACCTGCCAATGCCACTTCATGACACCCACACAGTGCAATAAAGAAGTTGTCTTAACATCCAACAGCCTTAGGTGGCCACATTAGGTATTTTTCTCTCACTCTCTGGAACAAATTTCAACTTGTGAAATGTGTCACATTAAAAGCACGGTTACCACTGTAAGACAAGTGAGTCTTTTTGTAAGCAAACTGCAGTCTAAAGATACACACAATGTTAACACCTACATTCAGATGGCTTTCACTACACTGCTACACCTTTCACGCACCTGAACTCGGCTGTGATGAGGTTGAAGCCATTGTACAGGTGACTTTCTTGCGACACCTTCTTCAGGTAGGAGTAGCTGTCCTGATCCTTGTCCATAAGGTAGTTTGACACTAGGAATCCTGCAGAACAGTAAAGAAAAAAAACATGTATCTTAAATTATGCACTCAATTTATTCAGCCTAGTTGGTAATAATAAATACATAGTAAATATGTACATATAAATAAATGTGAAACTTATTATACAGTACCAACTTTTGAAAGTAATTACATAAGTAGACTTGAAATGTATCAGGAACAGATAAATCATTGAATAACTCTGAAGTGTAAGCAACATGCAAGATGTGGGGACTTGGGAGGCATGACGTGACATTTTCACGACTGGCTCACCTCTTCCTTGTGCATCAGGGTTGGGACGTCCTTCCATGTAGTTGGTGATTGCAGCCAGCTTACCCCGCTTGTTGATACCCAGCCATGATCCTCCTTCCTTACCATATTCCTGGTCCAGGCCTGGTTAACACAAAAATTACAGATTTTTTATTAAACACATAAGTCATTATACTGATGGAAATAACAATTATCACAATCAGCCAAATGAAAAGATCCTAACCTAATTGTGTTTTTGTCCCCATACATTTCAACAAATGACACAAAATACTCAATCAGCCTTTCTCACATTTCAGCAGATTTTCCACAATGGTTTTACAATCCTCAGTTCAACACAGGTCAATCTGCTTTAAGAAGTACATTGGGTAACTAGATTATTTGGTACGGATTATGGAGAAGGAGTTTACTTCCATCTATGTCCATCTAGCCTGTCAGCTTAACATGTAAAAATGTGACGTCTGTCTAAGTACTTTAACTGAGGTTTTCTTTCAATTAAATTCCTGGTAAACTTCCTTGAAAATTGTTTCAACACAAAAACTGAACATGGACCTTTTTTTTGGGGCATCCCTTTCTCAATGTCCAACATTTGCTTTACAACAATGGAGACCATCCTTGGCAAAGCTAACCCTCAAACTTTCTTCTAATACCACAGTCTGGCAGAAGCAGTAAGAAAACGTACTGACCTTGAACTAGTCTACATTAAGATACAACTGATGATATACCGAAGAAACTCAACTGTCATTGACATAAAAAAACAATCAGAAATTAGAACAAGTACATAAGGAGTATATCCTTCAAAATGTGTTTTCACTGGACTTACCCCATGTGCAGCTTTGCCAGTATTTATATAAACTCAATCCATCAGTAAATCCATTGTTTTCCTTCTACATTCTCCTCTTTCACATGACATGAAAAAGGTGGGGCTCTGCAAGTCTACTGCACTTTCTGGTGATTGATATAGACAGGTCCACTTACACTGACAGTGACCAAGAGAGCCAAACGGTCCTATCCCTCTGGGGGATGGACTGAAAGCTAGCCTGATCCCACTGGGAACTATAGCTTACTTCCTTTCTCGTCATGCTATGTCTCCTTCAGGGCCCTGCCTCTACACCCCCCCAGCCCTGCAGATAAGGCAGGGCCATTTATTCCTGTCACATCGCATAAAAGCAGCCATCAATTAAGGGCCCACTACTAGAGTTCTGACCCCTCTATTACAGAGGGGCGAAGGAGACGGATGAACAACAAGGCTATCTCTGCGTTTCCTCCTCCAGCAGGAAAAAAAGGGATGATTGATTTCCTCTGCTTGGCTATAATGTGTATTAGACATCAGTCAATTAAATATAGTTTACTGCGGGTGGGGATGTCCTGTGATGGAGTGGAGGAGAATTGGCTTCCAGGGTAAAGTAGACAGATTTTTCCTTGATTATTGAAAGCCATTGAAGAAAGACAACATCTGCTGCATTTTCACACAGTCACAGAGCCAAGAGAGGTATGTTTTAAAGTCTAAAAACATATTGAATTTGTCTGGATTGAACTCAAATTCTTCTACTGCAATTTTCTTTATTTACCTCCCTTATTGTGATCTACCTGGTTAAAAGGTCCCATATTATGGGTGTCTACTAGAAAATGCTTACATGTGTTTACATTCAGAAAAACGCATTATTTTTCTCATATTGTCTATTGCTGCAGCACAAGCCATTTTAGGCCCCCTCTCCTGAAAAACCCAGTCTGCTCTGATTGGTCAGCTCTCACAGGCTCCAACAGACACAACCTACTGTGCATCAGCTCTACTGGCGTTTTTGCAATCATGGCCATGCTTGGAGCGTTGCTGAGAGCACTGACTGTATACTTGTGTCATCACAACCTTACAGAAGTCCTCTCAGCTTGTTTGAAGGCACAGTGTCTGACTACGGGCTGTGTGCATTTCTTGGTGGATTGAGTGCTTTTATACTTCAACTGTGTCATGCTTTATCTTTAATGACTATCTCCTGTTAAAGAAGACAAGCAGAAAGTACTTCAGTCAGTGCTATTTAATTTTATCTCTTCTTCAAAACTTGCGCTTGCAGGGTGTGAAAAATAGTGAGTGTCGAGCTGGAATCACTCACCGCTGAGGATCTCACTGTTGGTCCCCCAAAAGTCTGCAGCTTTGGACGGCCTGTTGTAGAACTCATCTCTGTTTGCAGCCAAAATTAGCCTGAGGAGAGGAAGGAGAGGGCTTTAGTTTGTTGTTTTTGTTCATTCAGTGAGTCTTGTTCGTTCGCTCTAGATGTGAGTCAATGAGGTATTACCATTGTTGGTTCAAACAGCGGATCCCTCATCAATTTACTCAGCACTGATGAATTCAGTGCGTTTACATGACACTCATTCATCACCAGGAACACATCCTAGAAGTTAATGAGTTGGTAGACAGATAAACAGACTGTTTGCTGCAGACTGCTGGACACAGTGCTGAGTCACTGTCCCTGACATTATAGATGTGTCCAGGAGTCTTCAGCTATAGCGATATTACAAATCGATTGAGCGGGCTGCAGAGTGTACAAAAGGTCGAGGTTACGAGGAGGACCTTTGATGACGACCAAAGAGGAGAGGATCAAAAGGAATGTGACATCAAAAGGCCAAGCCAATATAAAAGTTACAGACGACCCGACTTAATACAGAAGGAAGGAAAGTAAGGAAGTGAAACAGAAGTTGGGATCCAAGTTCATCAGGTTCTGAAGAATGCACAAAGAGATAAGTTCCCAAAGAAAACAAATATGTCTAGCTTAATGTGGTGGAAATGCATATAAAACAAATCAAACATCTCGAATATTTACTTTTGATAAGATGGTGCAGCCAGAAGACATAATATATGATACAGTCAGAAAGTGTGGAAAAAGATAATTTTTCTAACCTTAAAGCTACTAAAGAGGTAAACTGGATTTTAAGGGGTAAACAAGATTCCATGTAATAAACATTAACGTAAATATGTGACAGATCAAGATGATCCATCTCATCCTCGTCCCACTTTGCAAAGCTGTGTGTGCCTGTCTCGCATCAGCAACCTTCCAGGAGTTTTATCCAATTGGAAATCTGTTTTTATTGCCAAAGCAAGGCTACAACACATACACTTACTGACACAAACAGGAGTAAACAGCCTGGAAAAGAATGTGATCTGAGTTTTAATAAATCATGTTGTATGGGAGTCTGTGGTGTAGTCTCATGTGGGCTGCCAGTCAGCACTACACTACAATTGACCTGCATTACAATTCATGCTGTCAGTGAGCAGCACTGCCATTGTGTTGATGATCATTTACTACGAGAACCTGCATGGTGACCTGTATCTAATGACAGTTAGCAATCAGTTTCTACATGCCTTTACTAGCAAGTCACTACTGTAAACCATGTAGCAAGGAAATGTAACATCACTTAGTATTCGTATGCATACTATATATCTCCACTCAGCTTCTGTTATTCTATACTATTTCACTACTGACAACAGTAGTGATATCAAGCACACAGCGATATCCACTTCATCTCACCCAATCAGCAGTTATGAAACACAGAAAACAATTTGTCCCTTGCGCAGAGGAAAACATGACCTCTGACTTTTGCAACCTGTGACCTTTATAAACATGTATTAGCATTTTTAGCAGACATTCACATAATAGACTAATAATAAGCACGCAATGCACCAACATAATTTATATTTGTCGATAAAAGTATATGTTGTGTATTTATGGAACTGGAGTTAAAGATCATTGAGATATGGATTTAAACACTGCAGAGAGGCTACACAGGCTAGAAAAAGAAAAAAAAAAGGCCAATGGCATTTATTGACCTCTATAACAGCTCTATGTTCTGTCCAAGCTTGGCAATGGTCCCCCTATTAATCTTTCAGGATGGGAGCTTGGATCCTATTAAGAGCAAACAAATAAACCAAACTGACCTAATAGGGGTCGACCCCTGCACATCAAGGGGCTGACGACAGCTTGTTCCCATGGCACCCTGTGAGCCACCACTGCTCCACAAAACAAAGCTAACACTAATGATGCTACACCAGTGAGAGAGCATCTGCTATCGGATCCTGAGGGGAAAAAAAATCACATGCGAGCAGCTCGGATCACAGTCAGCCAGCTGCATCATGTAGGAGGGATGGCAAGAAGCAGAGAACTATCAAAGCTCTTCATGAATATTGAACTTTTGTATTCAATACACACAGTGGCTTATAGACTTAGCAGGAGTCACAGGTTTGCTGTGGAATTAAACATTTTCACAATTCTCATAAGATCCTTCCGTATGAATTTTGTGAGCCCTCACATTCCATGTTGCACTAACATAATGTTAAAGTTCCACCTGACCAACCATTTATTCCAAGACAAAGTATTTTAAAAAACTTGGCCATATGTGCTTTCCTATTAAGCCAGTGTTGGGCCAAAATGTCAACTTGCTTACAGCAGCTAACATGATTTAAGTTGGCAGATTGCCATGAGTGACATCACACTCCTAAGGCAGTTGACGATTTTGTCCCCACCACTGCACACGCTCTGAAAAACTGTCAGTGAGCTGTTTTGTTTAGTCCATCAATATTTACTTGACACTAACTAGCCTGAAGGAAGTGCTATAATAACAAGTCAAATTCAATTACAATGCTGATCAGTTGATTGCAGAGCTCATTTCATTCCGAGCAGCTGAAAAAGCTGAAATAAAGAAAAAACATTGCAGTCTAGGAACTGAGTTTCAAAATGCAGAAATCTTAGCATGTGGGTAATCATTGAGTCATTTGTGCTGAATATGAACCCATTTAACCCCTGCAGGTATATTCCTGTCATTTTGTGCTGTGGGAGTGTAATAATAGGAAATTACACTTAATGAAACTTTAATCGTGCCTTCAATCCAATTTAGTGTTAGTATTGCAGCACATTCCTTTTGGTTTAAACATCACTGCAGTAAAAAGAAAAAATCTGCAACTAATAGTCTATATATAGCACTGAGGTAACCACATTAGGACACAGTGCGTTTCACCTTTCCCAAGGTTCATGTCTGAGTCAGTACTCATACCACACCTCTGCTGTGATCTCCTCTGGTGGGGTCAGACTCCCAGAGGGAAGGACAGAGATGGACTATGGCCAGGTACAGAGCTCACTCTCCAGCTCAGGGGAATTTTAATAAGCTGGACTCCACATTGGCCCCCAACTCACAATGACTGCTCAGAGCACACCAGTCTGTGCTAGCCACTGAAAGGAGTTAGCATTTACTCCTGGGTAGGGTACATGGAGGTTGCACAATGACTCATTCAGCCCAAGTTCAAGTGGTAGATTTGAGCAAATGTGATGTATTTTCTATAGTAATTATCATTTCACCATTGCTAAGTACATTATGGGCCCGACATAGAGGGCTATTCATGTCAGCCGATGGAAAACTTGGGCTGTGGCAAAGACTGACAGCTCCAAAATAACATATCAGTTTGTTCCGAATGTTTATGAAACAGATAGTAAAACAAAAATGCTCTTCTCTTTACTTGTTTGTTACGATGCTGCCATTTGTGTGCGCTTATGTCTCTGCTCAGAGGCACACTAGACAATCCTGGAACAAGATGAAATAGGGAGCACAGACTATGACAGCAGAGATTTATCAATCTGAAAGGTTGGTCCTTTTATATTTGTTTTTATTTCATAAAAAATTTGCTGCATGTTTCAACACTTCACTGAAACGCCATGATGCAAACTCAGTGAAATATTCTGTCCCAACACTGTTGTTTTTTTAGAACTGCATCAAAAAGAAATATCATGCATAATTTGTTTGAACATTTCCCAAAAATGCAACCTGACATATTGGGGATATTAAAAACAGAAATTGCCTCAAAGCTATTTATGAAGATCGACCATACAGTGGGTGTCGGGATTTTAAAAGGTGCCTATGATGTTTGATCCTCATCTTGGTGTTTCTGTACTTACTGCTTGACACTTTAGATTAACAGTGACATTGTATTAAAGATACCATTCTTTGGCTGCTCTACTGGAATGCTAAAATGCACTCTAGTATAGCAGGAGGAGAGCAAGATACTACTAGCTTCAAATGTGCAGTTCTATGGGTGACTGTGCTCTCTGTGCTTGAGCATCTGACTAAATACAATAATTTTGGTTTGAATCGTATCACACTGAATTTTGCTGTACTGGGTTGGCTCAAGAACTGCTTACAATGATTAGTGATGGTTAGCAAAGTAGCTGTAGCTAAAGTACAACCCTGGGGCAATAAGAGCAATAAAGATACATTACACATGAAGTATCAACATCTGCTGAAAGGATAAACTGCTCACCTGTAGGCATTCTTGGATGCAGGCCGGGGGTCAAACTTGAAGAAAATTATACACATGGATGTATTGGGGAGGGATTGATGACAGTGTTTCACTCAATCCACATCTGCCTTCAAATCTTCGTCATATCTGACAAAGAGAAGAAAAGAGAAAAAGAAACACGCACATGTGTCAAGTGTTGGTGTATGAGATCAGGGATGTTCAAAATGTGCAACATCGAATAGATGGAGATACCAGCAGATAAAGGATTTCTTCACCGTGAGAGTTTATAGACCATTGGGCTGGAACTATGAATAAAACTCACTGTCAATTTTTTTCTATATTAATCGATTAGTCCATAAAATGTCAAACAATGGTGAAAAATGACAATCAGCATTTCCCAAAGCCCAAGATGAGCCCATGAATGTCTCCTTTAGTCTACAATCTAAATATATTCACTACTGTCTCACTACTGACTTTCTTTCCTCCCCTAAGACTCCGAGAATATGGCCTTTTTTGCAGCCCTTAAAGGGCACACATCCGGAGAGAAATGACTTGGGTATATGATGCACTCATCAAAATGCGCATACTTCACTGAACAGTGATTATTTCAATACTTACATGGCGTATGTGGCTGTAGGACAAAGAAATAGACCATCCAGAGTGCATGCTGTATGTACCTCTGTGAACCTGCCCCATATTCAGAAAGGCGGGTGTTAGCCATAGTACCATAAACGTGCATTATCTTTATTATTCTTTTTATTGTAATGAGTGCAAAGGTAGCAATTAGGCAACATGAGTCACAAAGTCATGTCATGTCATGTCACGTCAGGGTGCTGTAGTCACCTGATACTACAATGCCAGCAGTTACCATTACCTGTAGAAGGTAAAAGTCTAATAAGACTGTGTTAAACAAGTAGGAAGCCCTGTTGCAAGCTATTAATAGTTTCTACAGTCCTGCTACAAGATGAGCTAACTTAGCCGAGTAGCATAGCCGCTGTCTGTTATTTACCTAGCTGAAAACAAGTCTTGCCTTGCAGACCAAACTGGTTAAGTAGCATTATAACATATGGCTAGTTCCTAGATCCAAATAGTTTCAGCACAATCTGGTAACCTGGCCAAAAACAAGCTATCGTTAGCATTAATACAGTCAAAGAAAGGAACGATGACAGAGAACGCAAATGACGCAAACTTCAGCTACCTACCTAAACTTTGTTATGCGCGGCACATTAGACTGCAGATAATGTCTGTTCAGATAACTGTTCGTCTGTTGTCTTCAACACAGTTGAACAGTGTCGGCTAACTGTACTCACTGTCCCTTTACACTCGTTGTTGACAACTGAAAGGAAGTGTTCACACTGAATGACCTCGATTTGTGTCTCCAGTCGTCTCGTAAGCGTCCATAGCGGGATGAGAGAGTTTATTCTCTGTGCGTTGTCCCGATAGCCGCCCACCCGGGCAGTCTAAACACACAAAACGAGTACATCGCCGTCAAAGCTCTGAAGTTCGCTGTGATTGGTCAGAAGAAGGAACATTACTAGAACAAGCGCGCTAACAGCAATCGCCACTAATTGCCTTTCCGGTTAGACATTCAAAAATAAAAGCATGGATATTTGAAGTATGTTTTGGGGAGATTATTTACAATATGATTTAGTCTCGGTTTGTTGAGACCACGACAAAAGTTCATAACCTGAAGCGCAAGGGCTGTTTACAGCACATTCGCTCAGGGATAACTAAGAATTGTGAACACATAGCCTAAATGATTACAAAAGCTGGATAAATACACTATTAGGCTAATGATCAACACGTAACTTCAACTGCGTGTTGTACACTATTCTTACATGTAAAATCATATCAATGATGAATGCAGATTGCCTTTCCACAGATCTACACAAAATTGTAATCCTACTGTTTTACTCCTGCTTTTCCGTCGCCTTTTCAAAACTTTTACTTTGAAAAAGTTGTCTTTATTGTATTTGTGCTGACTTGACAATGCCACAGTACCATTAAATTATAACAATAGATGTGCTGAATCTGGAGAAATAGAAGACGGGGCAGATGATGACATAGAATAAAAATATAACTAGTACATATGAGCGACTAACTGATCAAAAAGGTTGATCTGGTTTGTGACATGTAATTGGTGTATTGACGGAATACAAACATTTAGCCTAAATCACTGTGTACTAATTGCTAGCCAAAAAAACAAAACAAAAAACAAAGTAGGCTAATAAAAGCAAAACATTTGCCTTAATCAATAATTCCAGATAAGAAAAAATCAATGACACATTTCCTCCAATACTGTGCGAGTGGTGATGGGGCGGAGACACTTGGTGTGACCACAGCATCCAGCACTGTTGTGGATGAGAGGGTTAGGGGCTGCTCTGCCTTCCACACAACACAGCGTCGCAGTAACTAATCAGTAATAATTAACGGTAGTCGCTTCGTGCACAACAAATAACTTTTAAGTCACTTAGGATACTTCTGTCTTTTTTAGCGTGTTGGCGAGTGACTGGAGGGACGCGCGAGCAAGCAGCCTTGACAACTACAATTTGAGATTAGGGGAGGCTTGTTAACAGTAGTGTCCCTGCAGCAGCACCCAAGTTGCATCCAGAACAACGTTATTCAGCCGAGCCTCGGACTACCTACACCTACCGCACACCGCGCTGGAGAGTCTCTTCGCTGGAGGGACAAGGAGAAAAACTGAGGTAACAGCGATACGGCTCTGCGCTTTCTCGCGTAAATCCATGTGGTGATAACCTCGCCACGCCAAGTTTTTGTAGCCTGGTGCCGTTGCCACTCACGAGGGTGTGACAACAATAACGTGAAAGCAATGTCAAATTAAATGGGAGAAGCGGGAAATAAGCCCGTCGCGAACAGGTGCAGGGGTGAGGCGTATTGATTAGGATGTGCGGACCTGGTGTGAGAACATATTTATCACGCTTTTTGTTTAATAGTCTTTGTTTTTAAATGTAGTGCGACAGAGGGAGCTGCGTTTTACGCTGCTGAATGGCCCATTGTGTCGAATATTTTGATTAAACGTGATATATGCGGTGTGCTCGGGTGTTGTTGTGAGCTCTTCTCGCTAATGGATGCGGTCAAAGGCAGCTAGCGCGAGCCGCAACGAGCTGTCAATCATCCCATCCTCACTCTCCCATTGTTGTGCCCCTCCTGTTTGTGAGTGGGTTGCCATGGAGAGTCTTCCGGTTTCTCTGCTCTGATTGCCTTATTTGGAGAAGGGGGCGGCTGTCAGCGGCTGCTGGGACTGACGGTGTTGTTGGGCTGATAGTGCTGTGATCCTGTCCCATGTGA
>OMLP01017738.1:0-17939 GCA_900302685.1 Spondyliosoma cantharus | reverse complement strand
GTTTTGCACTTCAGGGCCACCGTAAAAAATGCCACCGAAAAAGAAAAGAGACACCCGAAGCTATTTCACCACCCAGAGAGTAAGTAGTAGCCTAGCTGCTAGGCTGTTGTTAGTTAGCTAACTACCCACACAATGTGCCTCCTAGCCTAACATTAACACTCATTCTACTATGGAAAAGTGTTATTAAGGTGTTAGTGTAGTGAACGTAGGCAACTGTGTGTCCTCTAGTCTTTCAACCAATGTTAGCAATTACAAGGGTTAAACTAGTGAATAACTGGCTAGTAACTATGAATCACTGCACACAGGAAAAACTGCAGCATGAAGCTACAAATGTAGAGCAGGCTGATGATGAATCAGGAACAGAGTTTCAGGTGTTGACAATATCAATTAGCAATTTTGTTTGGAATAAAGATGGCACGAGCATTGCAGTTGTAACCTATGAATCTCAACATCATGCTGGTTATTTTGAATATAAAGATTACATTTTATTAATTGATGCATTCTTTTGAAATATATTCAGGAAACTCAGAAATCCAGTACAGATGTAGTGCAGGTTGAGGAAGCAACGGCTGGACTGTCAGGGCTTCAGGTGAGGTCTTCAAATGGTTCTATGATGAGATATCAGCCACGAAATTGAAGGATGTTTGGGTTTTATTTCACATTAGCATTTTTCATCAGGATGTTATTTTTTTTCTCTTTTTTTTTTGAATGATAAACAAAGTTTGTTCCATAAAGCCTCTTTCTCGTAATTGTAATAATAATTTAAGTTAATTTAATTATAAGTGTATAATGTGTTTAATATAAGTGTAATGCATATACTGGGGGGGGGATAGGTTGCTGGGCAGTGTCCCTACCAAAGCTGAGACCAAACTTACGCCCTTGCCAGGGCCGACCCAACAAAAAAGAAAACATTCAGATTTTTCGACACTAGTAAATTCTGGTTTTCTAAAAACAAAAGCATTGAGTTAGCAGGTCAAATCCAATTGTCAGAATGTATGAACAGAAGTCTTTAGCGCCCACATTAGATGACGATGGCACTCACACAGACCTTAGACCCTCTATGACAGCAAGGAAAAAAATCCCGTTTGGAAGAAACCTTGGGAGAGCCGTCTCAAAGAGGGATCCCCCTCCAGGACGATCAGCTGGTGAATACCAAGAGTGTGCTGGTGGTGATCAGTGAAGGTGCCAAGGATACACAGAGATTCTGTAACTCTTATACAGACGGCGAGGCAGAATAATGCTGCAATATGAAAATGCAGTGTGAAAGGGCTTCTGACAGTGATGGATGTTTTTACTGTGTGGATTTTTTGGCAGGACTTTTCTCCATCATTCCTCAGATTCATCGCTGCTCTCCTCACTTTCGTAGCAGCTGCCTGAGTCACCATCTGGAATCTCGTCCCATCACCTGATTTTTTTTCCCGCTGATGGCTTCATATTCATCGTCCTCCTCTCATGGACGGCGTCTGGATCCACCAAGCAGAGGGTCATTCAGCAATGTATACAACTCAAGCTGGAAATATTATTTAAGTCTCCATCGCCCAGGGGCCTGAAAACAGTCAAGCTATGATGACCTATCAGTGATGCAAGTTCCTACACGCAGGAACAACAAGCCTCATTTACCAGCGCTTATGCTGAGATAAAGTACGTCAGTCATGACACAGAGCATTTCCGTCGCCTTGATGTACGCTGTTTACACTCAGAATTTCTGGGTAAGCTCCTGACTGACCTTGGCACCGGGCCACTCTGGCATCATTTCCACGCTCACTCCCATTTCTCCGCCCTTACGTTATGGGTGTAATATTCGGGATGTTGTTGATGTCTGAGCTTGAAGGAATCCCTTCCTGCTGGATGCTCAGCCCCGTTTCCTTAAAGACTCAACATCAAAAATGAGACACATGGAAATGACTCACACAGTTGTCCCCAGAGTTCAGACACTTCAACTAAAGTACCATGTTGACAGGTTCAAAACAGGATATGAGCTGGATAGGTCTATGTTTATTGCAGATGGCGGAATACTTAAGAGCAGTGATAGCTGAAAGCTCTGATAAGCAACTCAGGCAGCTGCAGTCACGTATCCACAGTGTCGTGTAAGTGGGCACTCAAAGACTGAACTCACGCACCACTAGCAGAAACTAAAAGTCTCAACATAAGACCAATAAGAGATTTCTGTCACTTCAACCCTCCACTGTAAAAATAGGCCAAACATGAGTGGAGGCTTGAAGTTATACCAAGTCATTTTCTAGAATTACAACTCTGTTAAGCACACACTGTGCTCAGACTTGACCCTTGAGTTTGGTAAATTCTGCTTGTGCAAAATATTTCACAGTTAGCACTTTCACAGGGCAGTTTTCCCAAGGTGTTTTAAAAACTAAGAATCTCTAAAAACTCATTAATTACAATAGCCCATGACCTTATGAGGCTTACTTAAGCCATTTATAAACTGGCCGATTTCTGCTTAGGTGTGTGATTCCACAAGTGAGAGTGCCTCTAAAACGTATATATAAAAAATTAATATGACATATGTAGGCTGCACTGCCATGCAACCACCATCGACAGCACGTGTTAAACTGTAGGGAATCAATCTTGACTTTTTTTGGACCAGTTATACTCCAGATACATAGATAACCATATAATCACTACAAATCGTATAATCAAAGTTTTCTTTTATGACATCTCTGATTTAATCCCTCTGCTTCTTTTATCCTTCTGCCATTCTGTCAAAATAAAGGCTCAAAGCTTTAATTTACAGTCATTTTAGTTTGGGTTGTATAGATCGTCATTATGCAAGTTAACGATATGTGTAAATAAAAAAAATATAAATAAAATATGTGAAAAATAGTCTATGGTAAATCAAAACTGACTACGAGGAAAAAAAAGCCAGAATTGAGATAGAGTCATAGAAAATCGACATTTGATAAAAAGCCATAGTTGTCAGATAAAAAGTCATAATTATGAGAGAGGAAGTCATAATATTTAGATAAAGAGTCATAATTATGAGATTTTATGTGATAATTCTTAGATCAAAAGTCATTTTTATAAGATTAAAAGGCATAATTCTTAAATAAAGTCATTATGATATGATACAATTAATTCTCCTTAGATAGAAAGTCAGAATTATGAGATAATAAGTCAGAATTCTTAGATAAAAAGTAATTCTTATGAGACAAAAATCATAATTATGAAAAGTCAATTCTTAGATTTTAAAAAAGTCATTACTAGATACAAAGACATAGTAGTAGGATAGAAGGTCGAAATTATGATGTAACAAAAAGTAATCTCAGAATTTGCATTTTTTAATCTCAGAAGTATCCATCTTTATCACTTTCCATGGGAATATGTTTTTAATCAAGCTTGTTGTCATTTTAGTTTTTTGTCTTTAACTTGCAGGGTTGCCTCCTGTCTTTCACAGTAAATGTGCTGCAGGGATGACCTTATAGTCACAATTTAAACCTGTCTGTGGATTTGACGTCAGTAGAGACACTGCAGCAGTCTTCCATTGACTTGATGCAGTTTCTTTAGAGGTTAGCATCTAGTGGTCCTGAGAGGAACTGCAGCCTCAACATGCCCATGAAGCTCAACACATGTGGCTACACGACATGCGCGCCCTCTCATATCAATCACATGTTTACTCAGTCGTGTGGTAGACACACTGTTGGCTATGTTGTGACATTATCAACACATTATAACCACAGATAGTTGGCATTTAGCTTTATATTTCATCTGTTGGATAGATTTCACAGCATTGTCAGGATGGCCGAGCGGTCTAAGGCGCTGCGTTCAGGTCGCAGTCTCCCCTGGAGGCGTGGGTTCGAATCCCACTTCTGACAGACAGTTTCTTTTGCATGTTTTGATCGGATCAGGTCTCTTGGTGTCGTAATATTACTAATATACAACTATATATTATTATTTCACAACACAGTAGGAGTATTGTGCTGAAAGAGGACAAGAGGATGATCATTTAAACAGCTTATTTTCACAATAATGTGGTGTACACAGCTACAAACAGTGAGTTCTATTATTTTGACAATTCAGTTAATATTTTGTTTGAGTAGCTCATTAGACACATAAAGTTGCCCGTGGCACATTAAATGTTTTGCCTGAATTTTCCCCAAAATACAAACATACTTAAATTATTACATGTATTGTATTTATAAATAAATAAGTAATTAAAAAAAAGCTCAAAACCCCTATTTGCATGCTATTTTCTTGAGCAGCCCCTTCTTTGGTTAAATGATAGAGCAATAATGAGAATGCCCATTGACAGTGATGATGGAGCCAGAGACACTGTCTGAAATCATTAATTTTCAATCAATGATGGTAAACATGATTACCCCTCTTGCTATCTGAGATATCTACAAGGTCCCTGCCTGGTTTGACTATGCAGTAGACTGATTGAGTTGTTTTAGATCTCACTAATAGGATTGTCACAGGATCATGTCTTGTGTTGACAGGTAGTAAAAATAGTGACTTTTGTTCTAAAAATATAAATGGCAATGGCCATACATAAATTGCATGTGCACACAGATGCACACTAATCCCATGCACAGGTGCGCATTAGCACTCACACTTACGCAAGCATTACAGCAGACTCTGAGCCAATATGCAATACTGACTCAGTCTTTTTATACAGCAAACGTAACAGAAAGTGCTTCACACAATGAAAACAACACACTCTATACCTGCTATGATTAAGAAAATAAATACTAAGAAAATAATGTCATATGTCAACCTAGCTCGACCCAAAGAGATTCTCATATTGCCCAAGAAATTGTGGTAAAGTTACAGATTTGCTTAGAAAGAAAGAAATCAAACAAAGCTGCAATTGGACAAATATAACTGGACATTTAAAAAAGCTTTCTCTATAGGTTTCCTGGAAGTACAGCAGGATTTGTCCAGAGCGTGGCCTGCTAATGTAGGCGGCTCCTTCTCTTAGTTATATTTATACCCCCGCTGTGTTGCTCAGTGTGCCCTCATTGTGACAGGTAAAGGTTAAAGTGTGAACAGAGGTGAAGCCTGTCTGGACACTCTGGTATAGGTTCTCTAACGTATAGATTAATCTCTGGTGACAAAGTTTTATATCTTCTTGTATCTTCATCGTCTCTTATTTATCATGCAGGGACAAGTGATCAATTCAGGGAGGTTTCCTCATTTTTTCCAGTGGCATGTTTTGTTTTTCTAAATAGTATTTTTAAATTAAGTGTGAAGCAACAAAATGTACCTTCCTGGAGAGAGATAGTCTCTTTGGGTTGGCAGCTTGGGGCAATTATCTTTCTCCTGGAAGTTACTGTTTTTTCTGCATTGAACTTACAGAAAAATATACAAGACTAATATCATAAAAAAAATGTTTAGTAGTTTTTGTGCCATCATTTTCATAATTATTTAATATTTCATGATGGGCGGTTAACTGTACATCTTGTTACATTTACTTGAAAAGTGAAATGCCGTCTAAATGAATGCATCAGTGCAAATCAAATCACACAGCAATGTTGGTTTGTTACCATCAGTCTTGTATTCAGTCATCAGCTTGGGTTCAAACCTCCAAGTTTCACCCTTTAACTGGGACCATTTATCAAGGTTTCAGTTTCCTGGGTGTAAAGATTTCTGAGGACTGTGATTTAACATAGCAGGAGTCCTGCTGCAGCAGGTTGCATGCTAATTAGCCCTGATATTTTAACTGCAGCAAGGGGGGGGGGTGCTAAGCCTGAACAGCAGCGCACACGTGTAAGCTTGACGGATGGTGAGCTTCTGGGCATCCCGCTGCGACTGTGTTCCAAACCGCTTTCACATGGTAGAGGCTCGACAGCTGACAGCAGACTGAAATGACTGTTAATCATATTTAATTCAATTTAATGTAGGTACAAGTTCTGGGAATTGATTTCTTTGTGGCACTCTGAGAGGCAGGCAGTGGATTCCCTTAAATGGGAAAAATATTAGTTTAAGAATTAATTTAATCAAAGTATAAATCTTCTCTTCCTGATGAGTCAGACTGACTGAGGACTGAGGGGAGGCGCCTTCCTCGCACAGGAAAGCTCACAGCAAAGAGGACAAAACCTCGTTCTCAGCAGTTCTTGAGTCACTCGCTCACCGTCGTGACTCAGCAGGGGGTCTTTCTGCTGTTTTCTCCCATGAGTCAGGACACAATAAATCTGCCCACCTCGAGTCAACCCCACCCCACTGTGACCCATCAAGCTCCTTAAGGCTCAAGACAGATGGCAGTATGAGGGTTTGCCCCAGTGTGTGTATGTGTGTGTAGGCTTTGTGGGAGTGGGTTCTCTCGTGATGAAGCATTTCTTGAAACTCCCAGTATCACAGGGAGGAGTCGGCATGCCGGCAGTGAGCCTCTGATAAGGGAAATCGCTTGCGTATTCTGTGACCTTTGCTCTAGAACAGATCAGGCTGACCCTAGGTGATATTTAGATGAGGAAACTCTTTAAAATAGTTCCACACACTGTACCTTTTCCAAAAACTCCCCAATGGCTATATTGGATCTAAAATTGTGTGATAGTTACATTTTTTTCTATCATTCTGAGTCTTCAAATTGCTTCTTTTGTTCAACCAACAGTCCAAAACCCAAAGAAACTTCACTTTAAATGACAAAGCAAATCCTTACATTTAGGAAGATGGAACCAGCACATTTTTAGACATTTTTCCTTGAAAAACGGCTATCATTGATTCAACAATTATCACGATATGTCAGGTTTTTTGCTCCGGAGTACAAAACGGCAAGGGTTTCTGTTATGAACTTGATCTCAAGAGTACACGGGGAGAAATCTGTCATAAAGGAGGCAGAGTTATCAATTTAGCTCCCTCAACTCACTGACATTTTTAAAGTGATAAGTGACAAACCCACCGCTCAGATGACAACATGTGTTCTGACTACGATAAAGACTATGGTTGAATCTCTCTTGATTTCTTTCACATTTTGTATCTGTTGTACCACCTTGCTCAAGACGAAACAGAGCAGTAACTGCAGCCATATTAAGATGACTGCAAGCACAAAAGGTGGCAGATGAAGAATGGCACAATTATGCCGAGTCATAGATTGCCACTGAGCCTTCAAGTGCTTTCTAAAAGCGTGTTTAACTCCCTTTATGCAATGCTGTCCGAGTCATGTGTCCAAAGCCTCAGCAGATTTCAGTCCAATCTCAGAGTGATTAGCGAGGCTTTTCATTCTATCCTTAGCTTCCCATGTATCTGATTAGCAGGTAGGCCCGCTTCTGGAGGGAGGCTTTTGAACTGGTTTCTTGTTGCTCTGCTTGCAACAGCTCGGGTGCGTCTGTGGGAGTTTACATCTTACATGCTGTGGCTTTGGAACTATTTATTTTCACTTATTTTCACTGGCTCTGGCTTTGATTTTGGATCATGTGAGTATTCATACCTAGTCTGCATATTGTTGCTAGACTGCTTTATCTAAAATGCAATAAGTGTGAGGCAATGCACTAATAACAGAATGACATTGCAGACTGCACCTGCAAAGGATCAAATTGTGTTTGAATTCAAGTGATTTTGTGTAGTCGTTTGTGTTATTTGGACAAAGACAGGGTGTAATAATCCACGTTAAACTTGATGAACTCCGGCTGGCCTGTGTGCAGGATGTGATTTCTATTTTCCTTGTTTTAACTTTTTTTTTTTTTTAGGAGCCACCGTTGGCAAACATGACACCTTGGGGATAAATAGCATTATTCTAGGGATCCAAGGCCACATATGTTTCCTGGTCATGGTGAGTAAAGAAAATTGTTTTTACAATTGTAACCCACTGAGTAGAAAGAGGCAATTCATTTGTTTAGCAGCAGCTTGTTAGCAGAATAGTTGTCCCTGTTTTTGAAGTAACTACATTCTGCAACCTTACAGCATGCTGAAGTACTTTTACATACAAATATACCTTTGCTATTATTACCCTTGGCATCTGCTGGCATCCTGCAAGAAAGCATCTCTAAAGTCATATTTGTAAAGAAAGAATTTGTTGTTCTAGTGGCTATGCATGTTTGTTATTTTATATTTGATGTTAATGTTTGACTTGATCCTGAAGTAATGAGACATATGATGGATTATGTCAGATCCAGTGTGGCTATACAGTGCTACTTTACTGTAAGACACAGATGATGATTGATATTGCAACATAACTGACAGAAGAATGATTTAAATCTCTGAATTCAGTTTGCTGAAATAGAATTTACCTTTATAATCCTGGATTACAGAGGACAGAAAACCTTTTCTACTTGAGTTATGGTGAATCAAAATGCTCTTGTCGGCAATAAATGGGTATACTTTAGGTTCAACCTTGAGACTTAAAGGCCGATGCTGGCAACAAGACACATAAGAGTATTTACAGGAATCCATTACTTTCCTTTTTTCTGCCAAGATGCTCAGCTAGAGCAAACACTTGCTGCTTTACCGTCTACAATATTGCTAATACAACAACAAGGACAACAGCCAAACCTGTTCTTTATATGTGTCAGTCAAGCTTGGCCTATTTTTGAGTCACAGAATTTGACTCATTTTTTATTTGCATATCATAATGGGCTCGTGTCCCTTTCCATCGGGCGACAATGAATTATCTTTACCTCCTAGTATTGTCATAAGAATGCATTGTGCTTATTGCAGATATTGCTGCTTTTTATAGGTAATCCTTGCATTATTGATTGCAGGAAAAGCTGGTTAACATTGTCTTTTTTTCAGTGACAATCACCAAGGCAGTGTCCACTTTCACTGCTAGCAGAGACTTAAGCTCGTTATTTAGTCACTTGGAGGATTTATTTGTATCCTCATTATCCCCGTCTTCATTTACTCTTTGATCTTCTCAGCAGTCTGAACATACAGTCTGAACAACCATGGCGTGTGTATCCTGTTTTAAAAATGTAGCATATATTTGCAACAGCTGCTTAACAGTGAATACATCTATTCTTCGTGTGGACACATCTGTCTGTTTTGTGTCAACCTAAATATGACAGTAGTGTAAACAATAAAAGTCTATAATAGGTATACAGGCTCTAAGATATGTAGAAGCACTGAAGAAGATGATTCTGAGATTAATGTTTACTGTCTTCAAGAATAAAACAGCAAATCCAGTTGTCTTTGACTTAGTACTTAAAGATACCTGTATTACAGTATTACACATACAGCCTTAAAGGTAATCTCTGTAAACAGATATCTGCATATAATTGAAGAGAAAGTTGTGTGTGCACGCATTATCCTTTTTTTGTGACACTTAGCACGAGTATGATATGGAAAATATGTCTCCATGCACAGGAGTCCTAAAGATTACATTTTGTCATTATTTCACAAACTGACTTTTATTCAAATGTAACCAAAATAATGATATTTCCTTCACCTTGACTGAAGCCAATCCTATAGATGAAATTAAATAACTGTATCATGAACTGAAAATATCTAACCCTAACCAAAGTGCTCGGCAACGTGGTGCAAGCACAAAAGACAGTCGTGCAGAGAGTCGCGAAAACAATTAAAAATACATTTAAGTTGCTGTGATACTATGTTGGCAAATCACATTATAAACAATGAGTGGTGCAGGGGAGAGGAAGTCCTAGCCTGGATATCCATTATCCAGATATCCACAGGCTACCCTGAAAGCCCCGAAACACTCACAGACCCCCCCCAGAGGCTAAGTAATAATGACAATAGCCGATGGGTTCTGAGATTTGCCATTATGGTGTCTCTTTTTAAGTATTTTCTTTTCCAGGCAAGCTTTATGTCAGCCCTCATCAAACGTGTTCAGGTACTACTTTAGACTTAAGTCGTTTAGAGAAGATGCCAAGGAGCCGTGCTGAGTTACCAGGAATAGCTAAAATGGGCGTAAAAGTACAAGGGCAAGTCTCTGTTCACACGCAGGTTTGCTGAGTGGCATGTCAAGGAAACAGTGAGTTCAGTCATGCTTTTATTTCTTTTGAAATTTCTTTTGAACATTTAACTAATCACTCTTGTTTTATTTTTTTCTTTCAGCCTGGGATGAATGGGAGCCATGCAGACGTCCGGTGCAACACCTTCCCCAAGGCAGCGTAGGAGAAACATGACAGCCCCCTGTACCTGTTTGCCGGTGCTGACCTGCCCTCTTCTTCTGCTCACCTGAGACAATCTTTCATCCAGAGCAGGGAGACTACCCAACATGTCTTCCCACAAACGAAACTTCCAGTGCTTCAATGCTGTAGGGGGTGATGGCTCCCACAAGTCTCCTCTCTCCTACAAGCATCACAGCATCCGGCTCCCCAGGATCCCCCAACATGGCATGGTGGCTAATCACGAACCTCCGGAGGAATGCTACCTTTGCTCGGAATATAGACATGCCCAGGCCCTGGAAGCGTTAGAGACTCAGGCGACGCCTTTGTATCATTCTCATGCATCATATCACCACCATCATCCACACCAGTATGTTCTCAGGAGGCCTGAAGAATACCCTGTGGCACATCCAGGTTACAATCGCCACCTTCATCATCACAGGTACAATAAGAGGGTGGTGCTCGTGAAGAATAGCGACCCCTCTTTCAGGAAGACCATCGTCTTGCACCGCAGGAGTCTACGCAGTTTTGGGCTTTTCTTGGAGGAAGTTTCAGAGCTCATGCAGTATCACATCAGGAAGTTGTACACTCTGGAGGGCCGCAAGGTGAGCTCATAAACACCTGGAACTAGACGTTTATTTGAAGTGTTTTTTTCCCCCCCTGTATTGTCTTACATAACCTGCAGAGAGAGGTTTTAAGAGTACATGGGTTGTATGAGACTTTATTTTATGTGTTCAGGAAACTTTATTCTCCAAGAGGAAGTTTCTGTCCTTGACCCATAGCACATTCCTCTCCTTTTGTTTTAATAGATTGAAAAGGATGGCTGAAACTTATATTAACAGTATTAATACGAGTTGTGTTTGTCATTAATGTGGCTTTTAAAAAGGTACTCTAAAATGTATTTTGGTGTGAAGTGCTCTTCCACAGTGTTTTTCAATAATGCCTGAGATTAAAAAGCAGAGTGAAAGAGAGGCCTCTAGTGACAGGACTGATTCCCTGCTGAATCCCATTGTCAGCCCTACTGCAAACACACATTTCATGAAGTTATTTCATGACAAATTACAACAGATGTTTTAGCCTTAGAATATTGTATTGAAGCTTATTGAACATGAACAACTGACAATATGGAATACAAACCTTTCACTTAAGGGCCTTATTATTTTTCACTGGATTACGATTGAATTTTGTTTAAGGGGTTTGGGTTAATATACACATACCTTATCTGTATTGTATTACTGGCCATATTTTGGAAAAAATACATAGAATATATAAGATTTTGATGATGATCTGTTGTCATCAAAATAAATAATGACATTTGATTGTTAACTCCCTCTTAAAGGTGCACCCTCTTTATTTTATTTTAGTAATACTATTTCTGAAGCAAGCCAGCCTCATCTGTGCTCTAAAATCACACTAAAATCTCAATGAGACATCCAATACCTGATATCGTTAGCATTTCAATCAAATATTCTATTTTATGTGTGTTCAACTGTTTCTTTTTAGTTTCTTTTAGCAGTATGTAATTCTCAGTAACACCATTGAGGAGAAAAAAGCTGTAACTAGATATGTACAATTCTTCAACATTTACACAACAACTTAACACTACATTATCTGTTTAATTCAGTTTGAGCTTACTAGATTGTTACACTCAAAGTCTAGTGGGATAAGTATTTAGAGTGTGTGCTTGAGGGAATGAAATGGGGATATTCCCTCACACACACACACTTAGATTGTATGTATCTCCCCAAACCCCATTAATCTTGGTCAAATCAGAGCTATTTTTGAGAGAGGAAAAACAGGTCAACGTTGAAACTCCACTCCCTCTACTTTGATACCAGGGGTGTCTCAGAAATGTGTCTTCCACAGTGGCAATTAATTATCTTCACCTGGGCTTTGTGTGACCATGGATGAAGCCATTCATCTGTCTTTACCAACAGTGGATTTAAGATTCAAAACTGCACTTTCATCAAAACTGACTGCACATGAGCAAAATCAAAAACACCTCTCAATATTTCAGTTTACATGCATTCTCTGAGTTTCAAAGCTGTCAGAAGTGAATAGAAGCAGCAGTATTCAATATTGAATGTCTTGAAAATGTAAAAGCACTCTTACATAAATTAATAAATAGGAATAGCAGTACTTGATTTACAACTTCACTGCATAAAGAATAAAAACATCCAATAGAAATTATAGATAGGTGTCGATTTGATGTAGTATTATAGTGTCAGTACATTTTTAAACAACTCAGTGCCATTTTAAAGTGTTTTCTGTGTAATAATTAGCACACAATCCTAAAGCCTTATCAGTATGGAAACAAAATTCAGAAGCTACATTTACTAGGCCCATGTCACGAGATGCAAGGGAAAACAGGTCAGTGCACACTCACCCCCGAGATTAGCATTCAGGCTAATCACCTGTGAGCTAGCAGACTGTGGTGGTGATGATGATGATAATGATGATAATTAGCCTACATCATGTTAGTCAACACCTTATTGCCACGTATAAAGGGAGATTTCTTGTTTCTGTCGCATTATAAATCTTAGTTGAAGGTTGTAGCAAAATAAATCAAAGTAACGCTGCTGTGTTAATGGATTACAATGCTCAGAACAGTGTATTTGCCCATCTAAACCATTTGGTTTACTACTTTAACACACTCTGCAGGCTGAAATTCTGCTGAGCAATACCCATAGAAGTGACAATGACAGCTCACCATTGCAGGAATGCACAGTCATCTGGTGAAGTTCCCCTGAGATCATCCTGGATTACTCTTGACTCACGGCTTTCTTTTGAAGGGATTAAGGGCACCCACCTGCATTAAAGAGGGGACAATGCCAAGACTCAGTAAAACTACTTCACCATAACACATATTTTCTAAATGTTTCTTGATCAGTATTTTCTATTTGGCAAGTTTAGTAAAAGAACAGACATTTACTAACTTCATGACAAAGAAAACCTACATCTGAAGTATAAGTAAATTAGTAATTAGTCCCCATCTACTTAAGATAATTGCATTTAAATGAGATTTAAACCAGACTGCTCCAAAGCAAACGTGCTTGCAATCCCATCACCTATTGCCTATATTGTGCAATAAACTTCATTCAGTACGCAGCCTCACTCTTAACTAATATTTCCTGTTCTTCTGTTTCAGATTGACAATGTTCAGAGTCTTATGCAGTGCCCCAGTTTCCTTGTTTGTATAGGACGTGAGCCCTCTCACCCCTCCTTTGTGGAGAATTTTCGCAAAACATCTGATGACAAACTTCCCAAGCTGAGTGTGAGGTCAAACTCCAGCCGCTGTAATGAAGGAGTTGGGGGTATGGAAAATATTTTATTGACACAGACTTCATTTCTGAATATTTTTTTTAAATATTAATCATATTGTTTTAATTATATTAATCACATGCTAAGCACAGTTTATTTGGATAATATAGTATAACTGTATTGTACACAATGAGCAAGAGACCAATGACATCTATTTTTTTATTTTTCATGTCTCAATGGTAAACCAAGGAGTACCAACAAAGAAGAGTGGCATTAGTCCAAAACTGGAATCTGACCCCAGGCAGTCATTATCATCTGACAAGTCATTACCAGATGGGACAGACTCTCTGGATAATGTGGATTCCCGCCCTCGCACCGGTGATGGATTTAGGGATGATGATATAGAGAAACGGGTACGGGTTAATAAAGATGGCAGTTTATCGATGGAAATGAAAGTGCGCTTCCGGCTTCAAAATGACGAAATGTTACATTGGTCGACAAAAGTAAGAAAGACTGTCAATAACACTGAGTACCTCCAAGGAAACAGTAACCCCTATTTTGCACAAGTTAGTGAAGGAAGTTATTCAGAATCTGAAAACATCTCTGCTGGTGAGCAAGACGAGGCGTACATGAAACGGCACTATCAAAGACATACAGAGGAGCCTCACTGTCCTCAGTGCTGCAGTCAATGCCAGGGTTATGACATCTGGAAAAATATCCCAGAGGCCCATGGAGCAAAGTGCTGCATTCAAACTTCCAGCTCAAGTGCATCCTCACATACAATGCTCTCTAGAAAAACAGTGGTTGAAAGGCGAACTATTTCTAGATCAAGCGATGACCATACAGAACAAGTGCTGGAGAGAGAAACTTGTGTGGAGCAGACTGTTGAGAAGGCGGAGACTGTAGAGTACTGCATCATCAGGAGTGAGGCGTGCTCCCCAAAGTCCTCCACACTGGACAACTGTGAGGTGTGTGTTGACAATTCCCCAAATGATCAAGTCAATGTCAAAACTGCTCAAACACCAGAACAAGAAGAGCCAACAGGATCTGATGCTGGTGCTTCCTATGTGGTATTAACAGACTATGATGAGGAGGCTGATGTCCCACCGAATGCTGCAAGTGCACTGTCAGATGTCGCATCGCCTGTGCAAAATGTATCCCTGAGCCCTACGGATGGAGCGTCCAATGCTTCAGGAAGCTCAAACAGGTCACGAAAATCCAAAAAATCCTACACTTGTAATTGTGGTGTGTCTAATGATCCTGAGGATGATCCAAAAGGTCAAATCAAGGCCCAAGCTGAAGAAGAAGGTGATATACAAAGAGATCAATCAAGTGCCATGTCTGTAAAATCAAATGCCTCTGGCAGATCAAATAAGTCTGAAGATATAGAGGAGAAAAGATCCCGAAGTGCCATGTCAGTTCATTCAATTGCCTCGACAAAATCGAAATCCGATGTTGCAGATGTTACAGCAGAAGAAATACAAACACAGGATGACAACGAACCACAAGAAAGACCATTAAGTGGAATCTCTGGGAAATCCTCTAAATCTGGAAAATCAGTGAAGTCAGAAATGGCAGCTGAACAACAAAAATCAGAGGAGGATGTTGAAGATGATGAACAAGAACGAGCATTAACTTCCATGTCATCAAAATCCAAAGCCTCTATTAAATCAAAGGGATCAAGAGTCTCTGTTCACATAGATAAAGAAGAAGCTGAGGAGGAAACCGAACGAAGGACACCCAGTGCCATGTCAGCTGCATCAAATGCCTCGGCAGAATTTAAATCAGGAGCATTTGAAGCACATGAAGCGGAGAGTTTTCAAAACCCAGCTGAAGAAAATGAGGATGAAACTGGACAGAGAGCACAAAGCGCAATGTCAGTCAAGTCAAATGTTTCTGCAAAATCTGGAAAGTCAAGAGCTTCTGAAGCTCCACCCAAAGAAAATTCAGAGGACAAATCTGAGGAAGCTGAAGAAGCAGGAGAAGATCAAGAGAGAGTCCCAAGTGTCATGTCATCCAAATCACATACCTCTGCAGTATCTGCACATTCAAAAGCATCTCAACTTAAAGATGAAGAACATGCTGTGGAAGATACTCAGGAGAGAGCATCAAGCACCATGTCAACACGATCAGCAAAGTATAAAACCTCTAATGTTGAGGTTCAACAAACTTCTGAGGAAGTGCAGGATACAGATAAAGCTGACAGGGAGGAGGAGGTAGTGGAAACTGGGGTGAGAGCTCCAAGTACCATGTCAGTAAAATCAACAAAGTCAAATACATCTGCAAGGTCCAGAAAATCTGAGCAATTAAACTCTGAAAGTAAAGAAAGTGAACGAGCATCTAGTGCACTGTCAGCTAGGTCTATCAAGTCAGATGTTTCTGCAACATCTGCAAAATCTCGAAAATCTAAATCATCTGAAGTTGAAAAGAAAGAAAGTGAAGACGATCATGAGGATGTTAATGGCGAAGAGCAAACTGAAGACAGAGCACTGAGCTGCAGTGATGAGGCTGAGGAAACATTAAGCTCCTCCTATGTTTCAGCTGAGGAACATTCAGTCACACACGATGAAGCTGGAGTTAGAGCATCTAGTGCCATGTCGGTAACATCAGTAAAGTCAAAATCATCCGCAATATCCAGGAAGTCAAAAGCCTCCAACAACGTTGAAGGGGAGATTGCAGAAAGAGCACTGAGTGCAATGTCCACAAAGTCTGCAAAGTCAAATGCTTCTGCACTATCTACAAAATCATCTCAAGTTCTTCCCAAAAATGATGATGATATTTGTGATGAAGAAGATGCTGAACAGGAGAACAATGAGAGACCCCCCAGCTGCATGTCAGATAAATCCTGCAGGTCAAACATTTCAGCAAGATCAAGCAGGTCCAAATGCTGCGATGATTCAGACGGAGAAAGTATTACTGAACACGATGCAGAGAGGGCGCTGTCAGTGAAATCAGCGCATTCAAATGTGTCAGCCAAATCAGTCAAATCAACACATTCAAATATTTCTGTCAAATCTAATATGTCGAAGCACAGTAATGAAGAAAATAATGCTGCTCATACGGATGATAGAGAAAGAGCTCCTAGTAATATGTCAACTACATCTGTTAAATCTGCTAAGTCAAATGCTTCAGCAAAATCCAAGAAATCCAGGGGTTCTGCAATTCCTTCTGAAAACTGCGGTGACGCTCCTGATGACATTGGTATTGAAGGGGAGACTGAAGGCAGATCAGTGAGCTCTATGTCAGTTGAGTCAAAGAAGTCCAAATGTTCTGCTCATGTTCCAGCTGAAGAAAGCTTTGAGAGCCCTGAAGAAGAAAATGATGAAGAACAATCTGAAGAAAGAGCACCAAGCTGCATGTCAGCAAAATCAGTCCAGTCACATGTTTCTGAAATATCTATTAAGTCTGCAGAGAGAGCACCGAGTGCTTTGTCAGCTAAATCAGCAAAGTCCCATGTTTCTACAAAATCTGTCAAATCAAATGCTTCTGACAGAAAAACAGCTGGAACTCTTGTTGAAAATGATGGTGATAAAACTCAGGAGAGAGCACAGAGTGCCATGTCAGCCAAAACAGCAAAGTCGACTATTTCTGCCAAATCTACAAAGTCAAAGGAACTCAATGATCCAGCTGAAGAAAATATATCTGATCATGAGGAACATGTTGAGAGAGCTCCAAGCAATTTGTCAGTCAGATCGGGAAAATCAGCAAAGTCAAACGTTTCTAGAATATCACAAAGATCAAAAGTTTCTGAAGTTACCTTGGACAATACTGTTGACAATCCTGAGGAAAGAATTGTTGAAGGGGAGAGTGAAGGTAGAGCATTAAGCTCAATGTCAGCCCAGTCAGATGAGTCAAATATGTCTACAAGATCAAATAAGTCAAAATGTTCTGCTCATATTCCAGTTGAAGAAAGTTTTGAGAGCCCTGATGAAGAAAATGATGAAGAACAAACTGAAGAAAGAGCACCAAGCTGCATGTCAGCCAAATCAGTCCAGTCACATGTTTCTGAAATATCTATTAAGTCTGCAAAGAGAGCACCGAGTGCTTTGTCAGCTAAATCAGCAAAGTCCCACGTTTCTACAAAATCTATTAAATCAAATGCTTCTGAGGCTTGTTCTGGGAAAAGTAATGGCGCTCCTGATGAAGGAGATGGTGAGGACGAATCTCAAGATAGAGCACTGAGTGCCATGTCAGCTAAAACAGCAAAGTCGACTATTTCTGCCAAATCTACAAAGTCAAAAGGACTGGATGGTCCAACTGAAGAAAATATATCTGATCGTGAGGAACATGTAGAGAGAGCTCCAAGCAATCTGTCAGTCAGATCTGGAAAATCAGCAAAGTCAAATGTTTCTAAAACATCGAGAGCATCAAAAATTTCTGAAGTTCCCTTGGACGATGCTGTTGACAATCCTCAGGACAGAATTGTTGAAGGGGAGAGTGAAGGTAGAGCTTTAAGCTCAATGTCAGCCCAGTCAGACAAGTCAAAGGTTTCTACAAGATCAAATAAGTCAAAATGTTCTGCTCATATTCCAGCTGAAGAAAGCTTTGAGAGCCCTGATGAAGAAAATGATGAAGAACAAACTGAAGAAAGAGCACCAAGCTGCATGTCAGTCAAATCAGTCCAGTCACATGTTTCTGAAATATCTATTAAGTCTGCAGAGAGAG
>OMLP01017737.1:0-19638 GCA_900302685.1 Spondyliosoma cantharus | reverse complement strand
ATTTCAACGAGATATATTGTAAACCAAAAAATAAAAACACACCTCATGAAAAAAAAAAAGCATTTGTACCCAAGTGTAATTATGCCGTGTTTTTGGTTTGACCATCACCCCTCCACTTGTTTTATTTTATATTTGTTTACTTGCAGCATGAACAATTAACTATCAGTTAGTGCTGATTTTGTCATTTCTGCCTGGGAACAATGAACTGAAAAGATGTGTAGAAACGTGAGATTTAAATACCTGCAGGTATTTCTGCTTCAGCTGTTACAGGCCTGACAACTAAGAGGTTACCTTAAAAGAAAAATCAAGCCACATTAAGTAAGAACCGCGATCAGGCAAAAACTTTTTTCTTCTTTTCACAAAAAGATATTCATGGAGTCTGACTGTCTGGACTACAAACAAAACTAGGCTATGCCATCTACTTATCACAGCCATATCATGGAACTGCAACTTCAAAATATTTTTGAACATATTTATAGCACCAATAGTCTGTACCATAGAAATTACAAAAAAATAAAACAAAAAAGTTTCTTTCAGTTGCAACACAGATGTCTGCAGAAATGGCTGTAGTTGTCTTTTCGTAATGGGTATTGACCCCAAAACAGAAACTTTTTTTCTTTTTTTATCCCCAATTCTTTAACAGCATTGCATTTCAAGTAGATTATTAGTATTTTTTCCAACAAAACTCCTTTTGATTTCCTGTTTTTTTTTTTTTTTTTAATTTTAGCCTCACAAACCATCTACTACTAGCTTCTGTAAGACTATCACCATTCAAAAATCAGACTTATTTATGATAACTTTTCACACACAGGGAATTTAGGGATATTTAGAAGAAAGCTGCACACATTCTCTACTTCACATTCAGAAAGTCGTTCAAACAAACTATTTAAATTAAACTCTCAAATTCTTAAACAACTCCAAAATCTCAACAACCTTGTATTCTCTTTCTGAACAACAGATGGAAAGTAGAGGATGCAATAGCAGTTGTTGCACACAACATTAGGTTCAACTAGAAAAAGAGGAGTGAGACTGGCTGGACAAACACACATGCACAACCATTCAGACACCACCAACTACCAGTATCCTAGTTCAAAAGCAAAATGGTGGGAACAAAACTGACATGGATAGAACAAAAGATTGTCCCTACTACCTAACTGTGAGACTTGAATGAGGACCAGTGTACAGAAGAATCAAATGAAACAAATTCTAAAATGCCTTAAATGCATGTCCGCACATGGCATCACTCAAAGACAGAACATATTTTTTGAGTTTTCCTATTTTCACTCATTTTTTGTTGATCTGATTGATTACACAAGGTTTTAAGTTAGTAAATGAAAACCAGCAGGGTTATGTGTGGGGGTTTTGGAGGGGTGTCTCAGAAAATTCGCCTACGTTTTCCAGCTCTGAGATGACCTTGAATCTTTGCTGGTAGAGGTCCAGTCACAAAAGGAGAGGAAGATTTCCTCCCTACGACAAACGTCCTCTGCAAAACTGGACTATTCAAATGTTGCTGCTCCCTGCAAAGAGAAGTCAGGCAATACGATCAGATTGTTGCACATGCTTGTATCCACGCTGAATCAGACTGTTTTACTGTATTGCAGCTTCCTTTTTTTGTTCAGTTAGAAAATACAAGATGCGAGACACCTTGTATTTTATAACTGAACACGTTCTACATGGCTCTGTGACCCTCCAGATTCTGACCTAATTACAAATTTCATCTTTATTGCTAAAAATCATTCTGTGGATTCTGCCGTTACCAAATATAAGGATACTATTTAAATAGCTGACTTAAGTTGGTCGCTTTAATAGCTGAAGCTGGTGGCCAAACGTGTGCAGTTCTGTCTCTAGAGTTGTAACACTTTGTCAATATTTGGCCAATCCCTTTTTTTTCCCCATGAGCAACTCCTTTAGTGTCACGAAAGCTGATCACACACATGTCTGTTTAATGCCAGCAGCCTATTACATTTAATGCAGCATGTCAATGTGTCCTCAAATGGTTATTTTTAGAGCAATGGCAAATTGGCACCGTTACTGCCAATTTAGCTAACTAATGTTAACAGCTTTGAATGGCTGTTTAACTCCATAACTTTAGTGCTGGAAAAGGTGTGACATCATGAAAGTGTGTAGGCTGTATAATGTGCTACTCTTCTCTTATATTTAATGTTAATGATCTGCAAAATAACCAGGACATCAGATGCAAGATAAGAGAGCACAAGGTAAGTATTACAGCATTCTGTGTAGGAAATGGAGCATTTACTCATTTCCTTCCTGGCTTCCTTTGTTTCTGTGACCTAAACAACCTTTCCCTGTAACATGCTTACATATTTCTGGCCTTTGCATTCAGGTTTTTTTTGTTACTGCTATGTTCGATATTGGTGAGTTCAACTGTTAATGAGTTGAATTTTCAGAGTGGTTTTGTAGCTGTTACGAAATGATTTTAATTTCGATTTATTAATAACATTATATTGCACTGATGAATATCTACGAAGAGTTGAGTGTTAGTGTGGATCTGTTATGGCACAAAGGTTTGGGATGCATCTGTTCATCCCACCATGATCGTTACACTAGATACAAGGTTCCTTTTAAATATATTGGTCAAATACAAGGCAGAGCTGATGGTTACTCTGCCTCTGCTAGTGAATTAGATTAAAACAATGTGTTGATCAGCTGTGCTACCACTACTGCAGATCAGCTCTGGACATCCAAGTGGTAGACTACTTAAGTAACAACTTTGGGCTGATGAGTTTGCCACGGTCTGGGGAGAGATCCGTCTTTATGCACTGCTGTGTGTTTGAACAAATGTACAGTGAACCTGGTTTAATGTATTACAAAAAAGTATTATGGAGGAAACTGTTAAGAGTTGAGAATATGATTTTGGAAACAGGTTTACCTGTACACTGAGATCCAGGGAAAAGGGGGGAACAGAGTGTGTTCTGCCACCAGCACTCATCTTGCTGGTTACTAGCTCCTCCCTGTCCACTTACATTTAACAGAGGGAACTAAACAAGACAAATGAGAAGTGGTTAGCGTGTTTCTGTAAACAGCGGTCTGAGACATCACAGATGGAACCCATTTCACAGCTGATGACGGATTATGAAACACTGTGTGACTAGGCCAATGCTCTTGTGAAATTATCGAGCACACTTATCATAACATATTAATATTATTCGGAGATACATTTAAGGAACCCTCACCTCTGGCAGATCTCCAACAAAGTCATAAGCAATCCCATACTTTGGGATCTGACCTGCTGGTGCACATAAGCAGGACTGTTTCTCTCCTGAAGATTCCTCCTTTTGAATCTTGTCCACTGAGGGGTCTGTCTCTCCACCTGCAGTTGAGGCAGCTGCTGCCGTTTTGCAGTCTAAGCAAATCTCTTGCTCAGCGATTGGCAGGAGGGTACTGGAGCCCTCCTGTGAATCCAGAGAGGTCTGGGCACTCTTTTCCATGCCAGACTTCTTTAATCTGGGTAAGAATTTACCAGATTCCAGTTCTGACTTCCCATAATAAGGGCCCTCACATTCTGCATCCTCCTCCAGAGGTTTGAGGTCTGCCTGAGGATCATCAAAGACGTCCACCGGCGCAAGGACGGGAAAACTCATCTCCTCTTTGTCAGTCTCAGCCTCTGAATCACTCACTCCACCAGGAGACAACTCTGAGGCCGATATTGGTCGGAAATGAGTCCTGGGGGAAATGCGGATGGCCCTGTACTGTGTCCGGTTGATGCCATATATTCGTGGGTGGAAGGCTTCATTCTCAGAGTCTGAGCAAAGAATAGATTTGGGCTTGAACCCTGGACTGAACGAAGCCATGTCCTCAGGCTCAAAAGAACACTCAACATGGAGGACTTGAGAGAAGGGATTGTTCAGGTTGAAGGATGCAAACGGGTATTCTAAACCTTGCTCCTCACTATGCAAGCCTCCGTAAGATCCCAGCAAATCTTCATGGAAGATGAAAGAAAATCCCTTATTCAATCCATCTCCGCCTCCTCTAATGGCCTGGTCACTCTGCTCAAAGGACACAAGTGGCCTCCACAGGGGCCTGTGCCCAGGGGCAAAGCAGCTGCCAGGGTTCATGAACACATCTGTGCCAGTGATGGTTAGCATGTCTGAGCTAGAAGCGGATGCAGCTGCAGCAGCACACTGTAGCAGGCTTTCTTGGGTGTCACTAGGCGGCAGAACAGCCCAATTCTTATCACCACTTAGTGTCTTCAACTCTCCATACACCCCTCCTAGGATGAATGACGTACTCTCCTTGTCAGAGCTCAAGTCCCAGGGCTTGGACGGAGTCATGTAGTCCCCAGCACCATCTACCTTTGAGAGTTTGTTTTTGGCTAAGTCCTGTTCTTCTTTCTTGCCGTCCCAAAGGTGATACTCTGACCGCTGTACTGCTTTTTTCTGAGGTCCCTGAATTGGAACTCCTTTTGCCTGCACCTCCAGACAACTGCAGCAGTAACCGCTTGACTCATCTGCAAATAACCCCTCACTTGTTTTTTCTGCTCCTTGCCTAGAAATGACATTTTTGCCATCTCCTATTGCAGTCCAAATGTCCTTTATTATCCCTGAGCTGTAGTCATCACTGTGTTGGTTTGTGTTGTCCGAAAACATGCCAGTGCTGTACTGTTTACTCTCATCCTCTTCCAACGCTATACCACAAATGGACTCCAATTTCGATTTTTTGGTGAAGGTTTGATTGGATCCTGTAGTAAGACTGACCTCGTCACACTTGCGGCCAGAATTTTCTTGCAAAAAATCCAAGATTTCATCCTCCAGATATGTTCCAGAGAGAGGCGGGATCATACAATCAATCTCTTCGTTGCCAGTTTGAGCAGCATCCTCTGTCGGAACATTTCCTTGCTCGTTGTCTGAACGAGTCTCCTCTGAATGTGACCAAGGACTGCAAGTTCGTGTTGAAAGGTTAGAACAGTGTTCAGTTTCGTCAAAGGCACTATTTTTGGTCCATATTAGCAAACGAGACTGTTTATTAGAATGTGGGTCGAGACAGCTACTAGAATCTGTGTTGTTTTCGTGACCAATGGTGAGTGAGTCGCGGGGAAAAGGAAAAGTGGGGCTATCATACTGCAGCTCAAAAAGAGAGAAGCAGGATGAGTTCAACCCAGATGGTTCACTGGTGGCTTCAGGAACAGGTGGCTCCTCCAGATTTCCAGACAGCTTGCTCAGGGTGAATGAAACACTATCAAGAAGGGGGGAGAGTCGAATTGGAGAGTCTCCTGCGAAGCTTTCTCCATCTATATCTTCTGAAGTAGATGGTGAATAACACCCCCACACTTGAGCCATGTTTTCTAGATCCTCCATGAGGAATCCAACAGATTCCGAAGCTTCCTGTGAGTCTGCCAGTATTGCACTTTTCCCTTGCTGCTCAAGGCCATCTAACACTAAACAACATTCTGCCTCAACGTCTCTTTGCTCTTTGCTTTTCTGTCGAATCATGCTTAAGATCCGACTCTCTTGTATAGAGTCTGAGGCACTAGTATCCAATATGGATTGATAAATATCAACTTCATAGAAGTGAGTGAATTCAGACAGATGCTTGTCATCTAAATCTCTACTATCTTCTGGCTGAGGGCAGCTTGAGGTCCCAGTGAGTTCAGCAGTTTCATCTTCTGCTTCGCCAGGCCCTTCCACAAAGTGCCCATCCACAAATGAGCCTGCTGCTAGGTATGCTCTCTGGTAGCTCTCATTGGCAATGCAGATTCCCTGGATTCTCTCTGGCAGCCTCTCCATGTCAGTTGACAAAGCAAAGCCATCAGGAGATTCCGTCTTGCTTCGATATTTTGTTTCCAGCTTGCTTTGTCTGCTGCTGAAAGGTACAAAATACTCTGTGATGGGCTCAGTGTACCAAAGTGGCTCCTCCATATATTCCTTCTTGTTTCTGGCCTCGACTCCGGACTCTTTCGCTTCCTTCCAGCCTGGATCTTTACGAATCTCCTTTAGCGGTCTCTTCCCCTTTTTGTATAGCTGTGGTTGTTTGGCAGCACCCCCAGTGGCACTGCTGCTGCTCCCTCCTGTGTTTCTTCGATCCTCTTTGTCGACTAGCTTCACTTGAAGCTTTACCTGGCCACTGTTGCGTGTTCTCCTATTCTTTGCAGCCTCCCTGGATTTGTGCCTTATTCTAACTGCCTTGCTTCTAGTTGACTTAGAGTCACCCTGGTTCCCACTTGAACTAGAGCCCGCCTCACTAGAGCCAGAAGACCAGGATCTGGGTCTGTATTTCCCCTCAGATCTGTGTCTCGTCTGTCTCTTTGAGTAGATGGTAGACTTCTCCTCCACTGCCACACCACCATGGTATCGGTTTTCTTTCTCCCTCTTGCTTCGTCGCTGCTGGCCTCTCTCATTGGTCACAGTAGTGATGGTACCACATTCCTCGAGGTTTCGCTCCTTTGCAGCCTCACCTTCACTGTTGCAATCTTTTGGGGAAGAGGTGTCTGTGCTGGTCTGTGGGGCTGCAGAGGATGATGAACTTGAGTATGCGCAGGCTTTAGCCTTGTTCCACACCGTCATGATCTCTTGGAGACAAACAGGTTTCTCTGACAAAGGAGGAAAGGCTTCATAATACCTGCAGTCACAACAGACAGAGAAGATGCTTGATTTAAATGTATTCATAGAAGTGGAGTTAAAATAAACTAATAAATATGGGTGTGCTCTGTAACCACACATATTCATAAATATACAATATCCATGCTGTAGCTTACATTTCCACTTGGTCCTTTGAAGAGGGTGACTCAGCTCGCTCTGGAGACTGGGAGCCATCAGATTTCTTTTGAATCTGTTTTTCCTCTGTAGAAGACATTGGATATTATAACATGTTATAAAAGTTTTTTTTCCCATCTTTTTCAATGTCTTTTAATCAGGGTTATAAACATATTTAAAAATAGGTGTAGACCAAACCTTTCTGTTTGTTTTGGATGTCCTTTAGTTTAGAGCAAAGTTCTTCAACCAGGCTTTCAATTCCAGAGTTCTGTACCAATGAGAAAGGCACGGAACCGATTTTAGAGAATTGAATACAATGGACAGCTGATATCAATTTCAATAAATGTTGCAAAAATAATCTTGTAAATGTGACAAATAAAACTTTGAACTTGAACTACATTTAAAATAGTTTAAGCACATATCAACACACAAACATATGTATAAAATAGGAGATGCCTGATCAAAACAAACAAATTCCCTGCCATAATAAGAAAAAAGACTGACTGATGAGATGTCAGTCAGAAGTCTTTGGTAAGAATCCAAAGTTCCCAAAAGCTACTTTGACCCCTAATGTGACCCAAAAGAAAGAATGAAAGGCACAGGCATGACACAAGTCAAGCCAGCTGACTTATGAGAGCTTAGGCATGCTCAGCCACGACTGTGCTATATTTAGCTATGGTGCAGAAAAGCTTTTAAAAAAAAATAAAAAATAAAAAGAGCTAAGCAACAGTAGAGGAGATGTTGTGATGTTCTGAGAAACTGAACATTCACTACATATCCTGAATAGCTTACTGCCTTCTTGAATTGAGCAAAGATACAAGAAATAAACAAGACAACCATGTTCAAATGCTAGCTTAGACCCAGTAAGCACTTTCAAAGCAAATAGCCTCAAAACAAATCACAGCATAGCGTCTCTTCAATACCAGTCCTGCCAGACTCTTTAGCCCACTCATTTCCTGTTCACTCTTCCAGAAAATAATATTCCTTACCATGCCACCTCATGAAAAGCAAAGTAAAGTTTTCTTCTGCCCTGTGTTTGCTCTTGCATCATTGTGCTAATGCCGGTCAGCTGACAGCCAACCAACTCTACTGCTCACTGGTGCAATCCTGTGCAGCATGTGCTGGTTAGAAAATAGACAGCAGAGTCCAGTCCCCAGAGAGGAGCTCAACACTCCTCCTCTTGCCTTGCAGACCCTTCCCCCTACCCTCCCTCCACCTTTATGTTGTGTCATTTGTCAACTCACACCTCAGTTACTACTGTTGGCCACATACTTAAATGTCAGCAAATCTCTCCATAGCCTTTTCACTCACACAAAGTTATGGAATGAAAATGAATATACTTCTAGGATGTACTCTTCAATGCAAATTACATTCCTCTGAAGGTCACGAATCATAAGTGACGACAGAACTTTTTTAAGTCAAGGAAAAACTTAGAACTGACCTTAAAATAACCCTTTCTATGCAAACTAACAAAAGGTGAGGCAACCATGCCAAATAAGGTGACGATGCATTTACAATGAAGATCTTCTCTTGTTCAATGCTTTAGCCTCCTGCAATGACATAGCTTTATGATTTATGCAATTAATATCTGCATGACTGCACCTTAACAAGAAACAAGGACTAGTACAGTAACAAATTCCTGCCATAATTAGACCAATCACAACCTCTTGCCTTCTGTATTCAAAATAATTTTCATTCAAACATTTCATAAAATACGGGTCAAACAGTTCAGACATAGTAATGAATGGCTTGCATTACTCCAAAGTGAAAGTGATTCAGGTTCATGTTTATTTTACATTACAGAAAAAAATAATGCATTATTAAATATGAATACTGTAACCTGACTAACACCATTCATAAACATCATGAAAATACACCAATGAAGCAGAATGATAATGATGCTTACTTCATCAGATGCAGAGCGGAGGCATTGCACAGCAGCTTGCTTCTTCATTTCCTCAAGACTCAGGTCGGTCCCACCTTTCTTCTTACTCTTGCCCCATTTCTTCCCAGTTCCCTTCTCCCAGCCTAAGAAGATGTCATTTTCCTTTGAAACACAAAGCAAAAAAAGTCAGTCATAAAGGAAAAACTAGGGTCTAACAGTAAAACATGGAAAAACCATATATATTACAGGAATTATAACTTGCGCATAAACATATCTATGCATACCATAACAATTTGTACTCAAAGACGGCAAACTGCATAGCAATAAATGTAATGACAAAGTACAGAACTCAAATGAGGAATTATTCAGTGGTGGTACAGCGCCATAATGTGAAAGAAAGGCCTCATTGTTACCCTCTCCTGGCAAACTGATGTCTTCCTCTAACGAGGCCATTATATTCACACGCTAACTTCCCGTTCTGAATAAAGTCCACTGGCCACTCATTTGACAGTACTTACACAAACAATGACAACAGTTTTACTAAGCTTTTTGACTTAACTAGAAAAATCCCTTTAAGGATGCGGGAGCCCACCTGGTCCTGCAGGTCGTAGTCATAACTGTCATGCAGGAGGAGGCTGAGGACGTAGCGGGTGTAAATCATGGCATCAATCCCACACTTCTCAAGCTCCTGGCCAAGCCAGCTTTGTACTGGACCCAGCGACTGGAGCAAGGACATCTCTGAGGCAGGCAGGGGGCCCACGAGGGGGTAGGGGTAAGAGAGGTTTTCAGGAGGAGCAGGACCGTCTGAATCGGTGCTCACTGGACGCATGGGACCTCAGGTGTTGGCCATTCTCAGGTGGAGCAGCATTGTGATAGGTAGTTGCTGTAGGCTGGTAGGTGAAGAAGGGTAAACAGAAAGGACGAAGCAGAACCTTGGGAAGAGGGGGCAGTCACTCCAACAGGATGTACTGAAGGGGCTCTACATGGGGAGGCATGTAGGATGTTTTTTTTCTTTTTTATTGCTATGAGCAAAAAAGGGGATTTTACTCGTCAGGCATGGCTTATGCTGCTGATAGATCTCAGCTGCTGAGCAAAACACAAGACGTGTTTGCGTCTCAGTCGGAGGGGTCCATTTTGGGGCTACGTTTTACTTCACCGGCAAAACCTGAAACAGAGCAAGCATGCATCAGTTTCTCTGAAATATTTTCAATGTTGAAGCAAAGTATTTGAAAAAACAAAGATGTGGTCAAAGATCTTATTCATGTTCTCCACAGAGCCAAACAGCAAGGAACAAAGGCTCTTTAAAAAAAAATGTATGAACACGTCACTGCTTTTGGACAAGGAAATTATATTTTCTTTAATTTTAAAAAGGGAGAGAAATAGGACGACAAATGACAGATCATTCATAAAATGTTGTTCCTTATCCCAAAGGGTGTGTTTAATGACTGGTTATTGCCTTGCTTAGCAGCAAGCTAATGGGCTCTTGAGTACGTTCTTTAAAAAGGGCAGACAGCAGCCACAATCATGACACAGTAGTGTCGGTGGTTGTACACCCTCTTCAAAGTGTTAAATGGGTTAACAATAATTACTGCCCACACTCAACCAGGGGCTTTGGTTTAAACCATGGTGATGTGCATTCACCTCAAAATACAGCACACTCACTACAAAGTGACATCTCACATTAACGTGAAAGCATCCAAGTTATTCAAGTCTGTTTGTGTAATGAACCTTCAGTAAATGCAATGGAACACAAGAACTATGTGACAGGAGAAGTTGTCATGATCATGTAATTCTGTAATACTGACTGCAAATGGTTTGTAATACTCTTAAAAGAGGAAGTAGTACTTTATTCATTATTACTTTATAGCAGCTACAAGGAACTTAATTATTTGCGTATTCTGGCGCCCCCTCTGGACAACATCAACATGAGAACCACAGCCTCCTTTCCATAAGATCTTAAACTGGCTAGCGTGTGTAGCGGATGTATAACGATGAGATAATCTATCCATTTGTGGCTGTATAGCATCAATAACTGTAGTATGACAATGGTCAAATAAAATAAACATAGCATTAATAACGATAACCATACGACACCTAGGTTACATGTATCCCACAGCCAACAGATTAGGTTGCTCAGCAGTAGTACTTTTGTTGAACTAAAGCTAAACTTATACACGTTCTTTGGAAATATTGCATCTTCATAATGATAGGCTGATAGCTCAGTAGCAAAGCCAGTATAAAATGTTACATAATAAGCCAGTTGTTCTGCTGCCATCTGGCACCAAGCCCCCAGGAAGAGCGCCAGGCTTTGAAGACAGTTTCCGTAGTAGCCAAACTATGTAATTGCATCATCACATGACGCAGTGGAGCCAAAAATGATTTTCCTGTAAGCTAAAATTGTGAAAGAAGCGTCTTTAAAATGTTGAACTTCCAACACTCTGTTGGGATTAAAATATAACGCTTTGTCTAACAACCACCGAATGTGACTGATTTTACTTTTTTTATCATTCCGCATCTCGATGCAGAGTAGCAGCGAAAACTGACAAGACAGATGCATGCTGTGTTTTACTGCAAAATAACTGGATTACGGAAGAGTGTCTGATTTAAAAGCCATCACTTTCGCCTAAATAAAGTGAAAGACTTTTGACTGTAACTTCAGGCACTTTCAGTGGTGCAACTCAGAAACTGGGCATGCTCGTCATCAAAGAAACAGATCATCAGATTGTGGTATTGATTGCAATTGCAGTATTATCTACTTCTTTCCTTTGACACCCAAAACCACTCTCAACCACAGCTCAGACTTTGTGACAGTCTGATGAGGTGGAAGTTTATTGAATTAATTAAGTGCATACATTTAATAGGAAATAAATACTTAACCACTGATCAATTTATTAAAATAATTTTGCTTCAGATTTTTCTCTAGCCTCTTTTTCAATGTTGTATTGAACATTATCTCAATGTAATGTACTGAGATAAACATATGTGTCACACAATAAAAGCAATTTACTACTTTTGCCAGTAAAAAATGCATTTGGCTACCAGTCAAATGGGCCAGAGAGTCAAAAGGTTAATTTCAGCCCCTGCCGCTGTCTCAGACTACATCTTTCTGCAAGCTGGAAGACTCATCCTCAGCACTCTGCAATACAATTTTGATAGGCATTAAGAAAAACAATATACAAATTACCAAACTTCTTATTGGTGCTCTTGTTTGCTTATCGGTGTCATAGGGAGGGCATCAGTATTAAATTGAGACCATTTCATAACCATATTAAAGTTCCTTGTAGTGCGTTGAACTTATTATTCCCTCTATTACAATCACAGAACACAAAAGCAAAATAGTTTAAATTACGAGTACTAATATGTCTTGGATTTAAGTCCATAACAAAATGACTACAAGCAACTGCAGCAGTTGAATGTGGGCAATGGGCAAGCTCGCTGTCAAGTGCATGTGTTTCATATGGCAGCAGTGGATTAGGAAACCGACGTGAAGAGCAAATGGACGCTGCACCGATTTGATTGGCTAGCCCGGTCGTCACTCAACAGTGGCATATTATGGGTTACCCGTTAGAGACGTCAAAAGGACAAGATAAGAAGCTTTGCAGTATGAACCATGCCATTACAGTAGTCAAAACACGTTCGAAGGATAGCACTGTGTTACTTTAAATTAATGCAGATGGACAATAGACGAATAGGTTATCTAGCTTCATCGATAATTGCTAAATATGGCTGACCAGTGTCTACAACCCAGCTGTTTCTTGTACGCATACTAGCCCCGGTGCTAGCTCCTGACTGCACCGTCTACATACCAACTTTATCTTAATGCCAATTACTCTGACATGGAAAGAACCACAACAAATCGTTAACTTGCTAGTAACCCGCTTTACTTTGCGTGTATTTTAACATAATGTAAATATACATTTATGTCATTAACATTACATTGCTGGGCTATCTAGTGCGGCAATGTAACCAACTTAGAGAAAAGCCAGGGACGATATTTGAAATAAAGTATAAATGTTATATTAATATAGCAAAGAGTCGACGAGTTTTGTAACAGCTGAAGTTTCAACTAACGTTACGCTGACTTTTGGTATAAACGTTAGTTAACTAGCGTAACTTTGCAGTCAAACGGCAAGGTTAGCTGAACCACCGACCTTTAGCTAATGGGCTAAGTTAGCTGAGTTGGCTACCGAGAGTTGTTCGTCTCCTTTCATAAGACAATTTATAATTTTTACGTTTGCCTATCATGGATCATTCAGGTGGACCCTGTACGTTTCAGTTCATTAATTTAATCACGAAATTACCGCTAAGATTAACGTCAGTTTGGTATGTCGGGCAGGTGAACGGAGGCTACTTCTATACGGTGACATTAGAGCCCTGACGGTTCTCCATTAAATAGTTAGCTAGCAAACAGCAAGACGCGGACGTTAGGCCAAGTCTGAAGTTCCAGTCGGACACGTAGCACCAAAATACGCAAAAGTCAATAGAATATAGCAGAGAAGTCCATTTCAATTTGAGATAAACGATAGCTAACGTTAGCGTTCTTGTACGATTGTTGTTGTGATCGAGGGGGAGGAGGAGCAGCTGCCCCGGTAGGCTACCAGAGGACTGTCAGACGTTTTCCTCTCAAAAATGTACGCCATATCGTCATACAGTGAAAGAATAAGATGAGTAAGCATGAAACGCTAAACAAGTGCAAAACTGCTGCTGAGCCATAATAAAACTCCTAGCCGGTTCGCTGGTTTACTTACCTGCCGTGGGCTGAAGTAAAGAGGAGCAGCGAAAGGGGAGCGGCTATTTCTCTCCCGCTGCCGTTCCGAGCTCGAGCTCTGGAATCCGCTGCGGTAGCATCGCGTTCATGGACGCCGACAGAAATGGCGCTGTTTTCACATCCAGAGCTTCTTCAACATCGTCAAGGAAACTGGCGACATTCCGGCTCAAGCAGGAAGAAGGTCATTCCTCGATGATAGTTGATACGTAGACCCACAATGTCCGCTACCGCAAAGCCAGTTTCATTCGGTGACGGTCTCCTGAATGCGCCACACTCCGCGTTCGTATCTAGGCAACAAGGCGAACCTCTCCCGTCCTATTGGTATATTTTTGATTCCTCCGCTGGGGTATTGCATCAGAAGCCCAACTAGTACTCTTATAGTGAAACTAAAGTAAAATGGTCAATGACTGTAAGCAGATTATACGCATTACTAAAGAAGTAGACGGATGATTAAACCTGTTCTAGCTTTAAGTTTAGGGGAATTTGTAAATTTTGGTTTTACACATTCTAATATGGTTTTACAGTTTATCGAAACTGTTTATTTACAGTGTCATTATTATTTTCGGTGGTGGCAGTATTTTCCTATAATGTTAATTGTACTTTATATAGCACAGCCTACACATAGAAACTAACCAACATTATCTGCATGTTTAGGCCTATAAATTAAACCATAACAGGAATAACATTTCAGTTTTGTCATTAATATGACTCCGCAGACAGACATAGTAATTATTTTCTATAGAAAATGCTACTTTTTAAATTATGATTTTGTAATTTTATACTCTTTCTCTGGTGTGACTGAATCCTTAATTGGAAGTGGTAGGATGTCACATACATAGCTGGGAATCATTTTGGATCAATGCCATTTCTCGGAATCACTTATAGTGGATAAGCAAACTCTCACACACAGTTCATCATAATTGTCCATGTGGTAGGAAAAATACTTCTATTCAGGCATACTTTTCTCTTTTTAGTATCACTGGGATGTTCTGTTGATTATCACAACCCTTTTTGGTCAAAGCAAAGCATTCCTGCAGCTTTATTTGATACAGTCTTAACTTTCTATCAGACAGAATAACAACACTATTATAAGTAGCCTACTGCTCCTGTTAGTCTACCTCTAGTAACTGCTTCTACTACAACTGTGATTTAACACTTACCACAGCACTATTTATAGTGCCACTACTCCTCAAGAGAAACAGTAGTACAGTAAGATCTTGTAACTTGAACCAGCAACATTTTCGTGTTTCTCAAAGCCACTAACCTCAAAGTGTATGTGTGTGTATATATTGGGGGTGGTGCGTATTATTTAGGCCAACCAACTGCCCTGATTGAGGGTCCACAGTGTGTCACACTTCATCTGCCCTCTGACTCCAGGGGTTATCACCTCTAGGTCAGGATGACCAGATGATTACATGTGTAATACTACAACACACACAAATGCACAAATGCACGCTCCTTTGGCTTCACTGCCTCTTTGCCGTGTTACCAGAGGTGAGTATCACTAAGTGCATGTGAGGTGAGTGTGTGTTGAGAGGGAGGGTTGAAAGAGGTTGGGAGAGGAGTGTGGGGAGTCTGTGCATGTGCACGTGACAGCAAAACTAAAGAAAGGGAGTGTATAGGTGTGTGCATCTTACAGCTGACACGTTGTAAAGGCAATATCTGTAATTTTACTTCGGTTCCCAGGGTCTCTTGGTGCTGCAGGCTAATATCTTTTAGTCTTTGTCTTAAGCAAGAGAACTGAAGACAAACACATATTAACCCTCTGTGATATATAGAGAGGCCTGATCGATTAGGAAGATGTGTGGGTTTTCACCATAAATATACTGTGCAAACACTGCAAAAAAAAATGTCATTTAGTTGTGAGACACTGAAACACTGAGTCAATACCAGAGTTGCTAAGATGGATTCATTTATTCAAGTCTCACCAACTGTTTCCGTCTTTCCTGTCAGCTGATATCATCTCATCTGAAGCTCAGCCACGAGCACATAACATGCAACAATTTAACATTCGCAGAGCAACATCTCAATCTACGCTGCTCTTTGCTCTGACAGCTTTCTCATTTGCCCGTGTTAATTGAGAGTCAATTTGAGCAGATGGCACAGTTAAAAGATGCCCCATAATCCTCTCCCAGGAATGGGGGGAAGTGGTGGGGTAAAGGAGGCCTCTGGGTGATTTCACTCCGAGGTTGTGAAAGCAGAATGTTTCCCACAAAGCTTTGTAGAGTTTCTTTTTGCTAGTTCACAGGGCTGTCTGAGGTGGAAACGGTTATCATCTGGCAAAAACAAGTCTTATAAGCTATTATATGCATACATGGAGAAATACAGTAATTACTGGATTATTAGGAAAAAAAACATTACACACATTGCTGAGAATTATTCTGTTGTAAGGTCAGGAGTTCCCGTAGGCAGTCAATGCAGTATTGATCAATTTTACAGTCAAACTGCCTGGTCAGAGTTGACAAGATCAGTCTGCCATGTTTCTGTTTTTCCAGTTAGAGTTTATTTTAAACAATCCAAGTTATCACATCACATCGCCAGTATTCAGACAGACACACGTCAGGATTCATAATAAAAGGGACTGATGCCATTTGTTTAACAAACAGCAAACTATCCTCACCTCCGGTTAAGTTGACACACTTCTAACAACACTAATCCTTTTACGTAATTTAAATACTTGTCTATGACGAGACCAATCACGGCTTGAAGCATGAATCAAAGAGACCAATCAAGAGAAACAAATCCCACCCCAAACAAAGCCATATGACTTTGGTTCCTTTTTCTTGCCTCTAAAGCTGTTTACCACTGTCTGCTCTCTGTCTGGGCTCTGACTACATACATGTGCTCTCACACAGAAACTTGTCTGTCTGAATGATGTTTTGTTTCCTGTTATTTTCAGTTTCGCAACGCTTCCACTGGCACTGGCACCAGCATATCATACCTGACCTCAGGCTATTCAGAAAGAAACTGGAAACAAACTGTAGTTCGACTCGTCTGATCATAATTAATAAGTGCATGTATTTAACCTGCAGTGCTGACAATCTGCTCTGCTCTCCCATTCTCCTGTTTATTACTAAGTCATGCTGTGTCTTGCAGAGATAACCAGGCTATAAACTTTTATCAGGAGCCAAAACAGATAAAACGAGCGCATTTATTGTTCGGTTCAGAACATTTTTAAGGAAGTCAAATATAAGATTTGATCCAGTTGTAAGATTTTGACACATTCCTTTGCAACTCCTCAATTGTTTGCCACCAGTTATCTGTGGTGATGGGGTGAAGTTTTCAGTCCCTCTGTTTCACATCATTCTCATATAATTTATATAATTGGGCATAAATGTGTGTAGTCATAGTCTATCCAAATGTAGTGCACATTTAAACTGCATTTTAATCTTAATTCCAACTCACCCAAAAAAGTGCTTAAAGGAGCAGTTCACCCAAAAATGATAATTCAGTCATTATCTTGTCACTCTCATGCATATAAAAAGTTTTATGAAGTTTCTTAATCCATAAAATATTTTTGGAGCTTCATAGCAAAACAGTGTTGCAGCATTCACCTTAATGACTCAAGTAGATTGGGACTGTTTAAAGATTAAAAAAATAAATAAATTTTAAGCTGAAAACTTCAGTGTAGCTGCTAAACTAAAAGCTTGGAGCTTGATCTTGTGTCAAAGGTCTAAATAACACCTTTCAAATCAATTAGGGATCTCAGGGTGTTCAGAGCCTTGAATTACGCCAGATGGGCTCTGTAGCCATTTTATGTTTCTTTATGTAGGAGCATGTTGCAATGCTGTTTTCCTGTGAAACTCCAGAAATGTTTTGCGGACTTCAAAACTCGACTTTCCATAGGCACTGGGGTGAAAAGATAATGACTGAATTTTCATTTTTGGGTGAATTGTTCCTTTTACAGTTGAATTGTCCTGAATTCTATAATTTGTCTGATGTATATCCTAAACATCCTTACCTAAATAAGCCACATTCAGTCAACATTAGGCACAAATAGAAGAAAACTTTATTCTGATGCATCAGTGACTTAACTTTTTTCATGCCCTTTCATCATTTAGCTCAAGTCATTTCCAGAAACACATGCCTATGACTTTCCAATCTATTAATTCCCATCCTTCTGTGACACTGCAGCACTAGAGTGTGTTCCACCAGCAGCAGCACATACCTCCACAGTGGGTCAATGAGTTCTTTCTATAGTTGGTATGTTACAGTTCGCGGCCCGTCATGGCTACACTTGTGAAGTAAACGGTCAACTTCAGTGGTGAAACATGTGATCCTTTTTATATTTGTTCAGTAGAGGCCCATTTGATTCAATTATCACTCCAGCAGAGAGATCAATCAGTAGGTCAATTGATACAGATCAATCAGTCTGATGGCCTGGAGTCATTAGTCTCTTCCTACATTATAATCACACAAAGCTCCTTGTAAACTATCCTGAGGCTCTTTAAGCATCATTCAAGCACCTTTAATTACTACATTAGCACCAACTAGTGACATTATCCCATTCTAGTGTAAAACAATGCAATTAGACAGCAAATGTTTCTTGTCATCATTAGATGAGGTTATAAATTACTCTTCAGTGAAGAAAAAATTGTATGTGATTGTTTTTAATAATGATTTTATCTTTGGAAGATGTCCAGGGATTTACTGATTTTGAAATGTGTCAACTTCACAGCTGATGTCAAACAGCACGCATGGAGAGAAGACCTGAGACACTGAAATGTTCCTGTGGGTGCCATTGGCTTTGGCTGATTCCAGATACGTGCTGTCAGACAATGATGTTTAAATGTGTCTGAATTGAAGGACTTCTCTCAGGCTGTTGACGCTAAAGCAGGACAAAGTCTCCTTGTCATGTGTTTCACTGCATGTGTGGTGGGTGTGTGTGAGTGGGTGAATAATAGACTGAGACAGAGAGCAGGCCTGTTTGCAACAGGACAGCAGTGCACAAACATTGGTAGTTTTTACTTACGTCACAGGCAAGTGGCTGTAAAAGCAGGAAAATGTGGATTACATCACGCAGTCACAGTCTACCCACAGAGAGCCTGTTATCAGAACAGCACAGGTATGAATGTGCTCTTAATGCAAATAGTATGGTCTCACAGGCCTCTGTTAACCTGTCTGTCTGCAGACGGCAAATGATTACTGATAACAGGTTTACAAAGTGCTCACAGTCACACAGAACTTTGGTTCTTCAGTTTGGTTTCTTTTTCTCTTCTGCAGCCGACTCTGTTTGTTGCCTTTGATCAGTACCTGCTGAACAAACAACTAAAGTCAATGCATCTCTAGCTTAATCTGTAGAATAAACTTAACAGAATGCTACAACATTTAGTCGAACAGTTCTTTGCTAAGCAGAAAGGCTGGAAGAAGAACAGATGAAATATGTCCATATTAATCTGACAATTGCTTAATTTAAAAACTGTATCTTGTAGATTACAATTACTTAAAGATCCATTCCATACGTTTGTTATAAAAGAAAATACAAGAAAATCCTCTAATCTGTGTCATGGTTTTTCAAATTAGCACAGGCATTAAAGGTCCCATATTATGAAAAACACGTTTTCTCTGGTCTCTACATGTTTAAACTTTTCCTCCCTGAGCTTGTCAACTCCCAGAATGAGGAAAACAAGTGATTCCTGCATGGTCTCTGCAGCCCACCCACTGGTAAAACGGCGCTCCTACAGGCTGTTCAGATTCAGCTCCTGTCGTTACGTAACCAAAGGAGTCATTTTCATAGGTCGACCTCCTCTGCACGGTGATAGGAGACATCCGAGAGGGGGACGTTCATCCTGGAGGTGAAGTTCGGTGTGTCCAGCGGTGAGATAACAGTGTTTAGCAATGTCTTCGCTCAGAGTTAGAAACGCAATTTGCTTTGTTGTCGGTTGTAAAAATCAACATCAGCCTATATTCTGTCCCAGCTACAGAAGAACAGAAGAGACAGTGGTTGCGTTTCATTTTTAACGACAGCGTGCCGACTACGGGTCATGTAAGTTTGTGTGTGTGTGCTAAACACTTCACATCGGACTGCTTCGGTAACGAGGGTCAGAACAAAGCTGGCTTTGCCTCGACACTGACCCTCGTAAAAGGATCAGTACCAACCATACTGGACCCAGCAACCGCACCCGAGATACAGGTAAGTGTCGCCGCGGTTTGATAGTATTTACAGTAGCCTACGAGTATGGTGAAGTCAGCTGGAAACTGGCTAACTAGTTAGCTCCGCTTTGGTCCGCTATGCAATGGTGTTTGAAGCGAGTTTAATGTTAAAAATATTAAGA
>OMLP01017735.1:17447-36555 GCA_900302685.1 Spondyliosoma cantharus | reverse complement strand
AAAAAACTTACACAAACTGTAGCCGGCACGTTGTCGTTAAAAATGAAACGCAACCACTGTCTCTTCTGTTCTTCTGTAGCTGGGACAGAATATAGGCACTTATGTTGATATTTACAACCAACAACAGAGCAATTAGCGTGTCTAGCTCTGAGCGACGACATTGCGAAACACTGTTATCTTAACGTTACCCCTGGACAGTCACTAAAGATGGGTCGCTTGCGAACGAATCCGTTCGAAGGAACGACTCTTTAAAGCGAACGAACTGACCTGATTCCACGTTTCACTTCTCTCTCATTCGTTCTCACTCGTTCTCACAGACTAGTCGCTGTGTTGTTCACTGTTTAGTTATCAGAGTGGTGAAGAGGACTGAGAGCCAGCCAATCGTATGCTGAGTCTAGGACACTGTCATCAAATTTTAGTCAATGAGAAACAGGAAAGCATAGCAGCCATTTCTATGAAAAAAACATTTAATTTCGTTCGTAGCTCATCGTTCTCATTCAATGAGTCAGTAACCCTTGAAGGTGAATATACACATTATCCACTGTTGTGTTGTCTAAAAGTATACATAATCTTGAAGTTGCAGCTATGTATTTGCTTTGAACTACAGTATTATGTTGACCGCTAGCACGATCGTTTGAGAACAAGGAACTGAGAATTGCGCATTACATGATTCAACGCAAAACGAAGTTGTACCAGAAACGCGACTGAACGAACAAACGATATGATTCTCTGAATCTCGACAGAGAACGATGAAATCCACCTCTGCTGGACACACCGAACTTAACCTCAGGGATGAACGCCCCTCTCTCGGATATCTCCAGGGAGAGGGGGGAGTGTTTTCGCGCAGATGAGGCAGGCCTATGAAAATCTCTCCTGTCGTGCTGAATCTGAACAGCCTGTAGCAGCCCCGTTTTACCAGTGGGTGGGCTGCAGAGATGATGCAGGACTCGTTTGCTTTCCTCATTCTGGGAGTTGGCAGGCTCAGGGAGGACCAGTTTATATATGTAGACACCAGAGAAAACATGTTTTTCATAATATGGCACCTTTTAATGTGTGTTCACAGGTCTTGGAGCGTACTACTGCATATGTAGGGAAAAAAGTGGTATTAAGCATGTTGTGGCTCTAGAAGAAGCTTCATGTAATCAAATAAATTGCTTCCAGTGATGTCACTCAGTGGCTTTATTGCATTGTGGGTAATGTAGGCGCCAGGTTAAAAACAAAGGACCAAAATCGATACAGCGGAACCAGAGATATCACCTTTTAAATTCCACACATTCTTCTTACTTTTCAGAACCTGAACCTGGTGCCTACATTACCCACAATGCAACTAAGCCACGAGTGGCATCACTGGAGGCAATTTATCAGATTGCATGCAGCTTCCTCTGTAGCCACAAAAGGCTTTATACTACTTTTTTTAAATCTTATCTAAACCAAAAGAAAGCATATCTCTGCACATGTCCACCAGTCCCCCTTTGTACTCACTCATAGATATGAACCACCTAAATAAACATACTTCTGATTTTCATCATTACGCCCTGAGAAACGATAAAAAACTAACTTTTCGGTAACTCCCCATCTCGCAGTATATACAAGTGAGAGAAAAAAAAATCTCTTTATCTGGATCGGCACGAAAAGTTAGTGTTTTTAGTAGTATTTTTGGAGAAAATTTTTAGTTTACATTGATCTATCCGAAACCAATGAGCTTGTGATGGACTACTGCTGTACTTTGTTTTCAAATAAAGACCCGACAGATTTACATAATGTTGTAGCCCAGGACTGTGAGCTGTACTGTGTGAGAAACTGTGTGGATCCGTCCAAATGATCAGTGTTTCTGTCAGTTTCTAGTCTTATTAAAAAGAACAACCTCGTCTTTACAAGCTTTATTTTTTATGTATTATTGATTCTGTTGTTAGATTGTTGTAAGATTTTACATTTTAAAAAATCATTGCAGTGTTTTAATACAATCAATAATAAGTATTAATCATTGCTCTTCACTGTAAATCCCATTAGCTCTTCTGCTGTAATACTTTATATTTTGATTTTCATGCAGTTTCTGTGGCAGAAGATAGAATAAGATGAGAGAAAATGATGACAAATGAGACATCACCGCATGGAAAAAGAAGAGGAAGGTGGAATGGATAAGTATGAGGTGGAATGATGGGCGAAGAGTAAAAAAAAAAAGAGATCATACAGAGGCGCAGCTGGGATCTCTTTAACCCTTCGACTGATAAGTCAGCACTCCCCACGGCTGATGTCAGAGTTAGTCAGCCAGCCAATGCAGATAAAGTCATGATGGGAACACAGATGTTTGTCTGTGTTTTCCAGCTCCTACTGAACAGTTCCTCATATGGCAGTAACACTCATTCACATGCAGACTGTTGTTAGGAGACACAGTCTGGATGTTGAACACTCACTGAGTCACACATACACACTGCGCTTAAACACATCTGTAGAAAACCACATGCACGAATCAACATTAGACGTTGCATTTCTTAAATGTGCTTCTGTGTTTATACCATTATGATTTACAGAATGCATCTTCTTTGTGATCTGAGATGAACTTCAACAAACAACTGATTCTCAAGACTTTTCTGTTGACTGACTGAATCACTGTCTCAGTCACATATAGAGCTGAAATGATTAGTCTACATAAATCTGATGGTTTTCTACAACCTGACGACATTAAACAGGTCTGTAAATCAAAAGTAATTTATTTGTGTGATTCTGTGAATAATCTCTGGTTACAATTCATTTTCACATGAATGCAGCACACAACAATGAGGTGTATTATCCATTGTGTGACGCTTATACTAAATTAATGAACCAAGGCTTTCACCTTGTGGACAACCTCCAGCACAACACCGGGTAAGTTCCTGTTTGCGTGTTTTCTGTAGTTTTTTTAAACAGACAAAGTAACAGGTCAGATAACAAATCACTTGTTTTTAGTCACAAAAACTTACTAACATTTGAATTTTAAATGTTTTATTGTATTTTTATCATACACTTTAGAAGAAAGCTGAAGTGCTGCAAGACAGTAGACTGTTGAATACCTATAATCACAACAAGTTATTTTACAGGCAATAATGATATGAAAATAATTTTGACAATTGCAAAAGTCACTGAGAATAAACGTAACCACAATAATTTCCAAAAGTGAGTTCAATACTTGGACAGTGGACGTGTTCATGTCGCCACAGGCCTTCTGGAGTTGAAGACCTTGATGCCATTTTGCGTTGAGGATCGAGCATATTTGGTCAGGAGGGCTCCAGTAGTCTGTTTCTCTCCACACAGGTCCCTGGCCGAGGAGAAGAGATTATAATCTTTCAGATATCTTAAGAAATTACTTATGTGATTTGATTTTGAACTTTTTATGAAAATTTCCTAAACTGATGACACCTACTGTATGTATGGCGTGATGTCATCTTCTGTCCATTTCTCTCTGAGCGTGAAGAGGTGGTTGAAGCGTTCGAGCGTGTCCTCTGGGAGATCCTCCACGCGCAGCAGGCAGATGGTCTCTGGACGGGAGGTGCGGTCCAACAGGGCGACACTCTGGAAGATTTACAATGCTGTCAGCACTACAGTCAGTTTCTCAAGATAGGTCAGTGGGAACCAGTGGAGAAAAACAGCTGCAGCAAGAGCCTGTTTTGACCCCTTATCTCAGAATTACTCATGAAAAGCAAACTGGCTTTAAAGAGAAAATCATTGTTTAGATAAGAAGAAAAGGTGAGAGGTTGATTTTAGTGGTTTCATCGTCATACTTCCTGTTTGTCCTAGAGAAAAGAAATGTGTTCAAATTTACTACACTAGCAGTTACATGTAGCATTTGGTGTTGTTGTTGTTGTTCTATGTTGTTGTTTGTTTGCACTGAAGCTTCATGGGAAACGTTATTTCATTGCACTGTGTACTGTGTATATGGCTGGAATGACAATAAACCCCCTCTTGAATCTTGAATCTATATGTCAAAGATAAAAACCTGTACCCAATCACACTACTTTTACTGTAACTGCAATAAAAAGAAGAAAGAAAACTCCCCATTTCTCCAGAGTGCAGTATATGAGCATTACAGGCTAACCTTTAGCTGCTCCAGTCTTGTGCTCATGCTGTCTGGGACGCTCTGCTGCCAGACTTCCTGAAACTCCCTCAGGTTGAACTTGACAGCGTTCTGCAGCAGCAGCAGCGCCACTCCTTGACACACTTTATCCTCATGTAGCGCAAAAAAAACTTCATCTATCGAGAGGGAGGAAGATTCAGAGATGTGAGCACCATAGTTTCAGGTTGTGTAGGATTGAAGCTTTGAGTCTTCAGAGATTGTTTTACTTTACCGTTTTCAGTATAGCGTCTCCCATAGCAGTTCAAACAGTGCTCGATCATCTCTCTGTGAAAGACAGAGGGGAAATTATAAGAACCTGAATGAGTATCTATTATTAAACCTTTCCATTCTCTTAATAGATGCTCATCAATTTTGTTATTTGGGGAGTTTTTTGTTTCCAAAGCCTCAGCATGACTAAAAATAAACTCTCAACCGTCAATATTTTTCTTTACTTGTTGCATAAATATGAGACTTGACATCAACTTACTTGGGTTCCAGTGGACCTAACTCTTCCAGACTAGTTTTAAGGGGAACCTTGTTGAAGGACCATGACTCAGAATCTATCAGCTGAGTGACGTGACCGAGCAGCTTCATCTCGTAGTCAAAGTCCAGCGCACGGCAGTAGCCTGGAGGACAGAAAAGATACTCTCTCTTAACATCTGGTAGGGATGTGTTGTGTTTTAAATATAATATTAAGTTTTAGCTACATGGGGCTAAGAGAGATACATTTTATTTAGAAAAGCATCTTCCCTGAACTGTACCTCCTGAGAGCACTACATTGATGTTGGTGATTTGAATGAACCTACCTACCTACTCAACTTTAATAATAACAATAATGTTAATTTAGTTATTAGTCAAATGTGTCACTGTTTACCATCTATCTGGCAGGCATGGATGGTCTCTAAGTGGGCCGTCAGCTCCTCTTCACTGGCCTGAATCCTCTCCAACAGATCCTGCATTGTGTACTGGTAACAGAAGAGCACAGGAAACCACTGACTAACAGATAGAAAGACATTCAAAACATGATGAAGAGACAATGTACAGATATTGACATAAAAGCCCCATACTTCTCTAACTCATTATATGATACAGTAACAAAAATAATTTGTTATTATCAAATGCTCTTATGAGCAAAATTTTCTTGAAAGCTGCAGTAAATTAAAAGATTTAAACTACAGTCATTATTTTTACAGCATTATAGATAATTCCATTAACTGAGGCTTCTGCTATTGTTCCTCTTTCTGGCAGATATCCGATGTGGTGACAGGCTCGAACCATTTGTGCTACTGAAAGAGTAAAGACATTCATGCCCTATACCATACATAGTCCAACAGGATAGTGATTAATGTATTCACTGTATAATATATATGTTTTTACCCTGTTTTCTGTATTCTCCTCCTGCCCTCCTAAAGAAGGTCCTTCATAAGGATTTTCCATTAAGAGCTTCTTCAGTTTCTTCAGTTTAGGACGCTGTTTCCTCAGTTCCCAGTAGCTGTTACAAAATCCCCAGATCTACAACAAAATAACTTTATTTATATAGCACTTGAAACAGGATTATAAAGTGTGTTATATATACAATAAAGGGCAGAACAATGAAAGACAAATGTCAGAAGGCAAAGCAAATATTTTACAGGCAAATACGAATAGAAATAAAAAGACAATAGTATGAATAAAAAAGGCTGACAAAAGTACATAATGCCACAATAAATCAGAGATAAATGCATCGAAGAAGTAGGATATTTTAAGTGTACATGGGTCAGACAAATGAAAGATACCTATGCATAATGCACCCAGCAGGTTGTGTCTGTTTATGTGGGTGTTGCAGTAAACCAGTGAGGTACCTCGGTGTGTATTGTTTCCATACCTGGGTGTGCACCACATGAGAGCTTTCCTGGCTGTTAGTTAGCTGGTCTGGTGTTCTGCATCCTGGCAAAAACAGCAGCATGTTGGATGTGTCGGCTATCTTTAGATCATAGGTCTTGTCACCACTGCAGAGGACTGCACGCTCATCTTTATCCCCTCGAATCACCAGACTGTAAACAGAGAGAACAGCTGTCAGTTACCCACACCCACAACATCAACAAATAAAAGACAGCAGGTTATATGTTCATTATGTTTTACACCACTGTCAATAAAGTAACTTTCAACCATCAACAGTTTTGGACTGTTAAACAGTCAGATAAACAGGCATTCTAACCATGTGTAACTCTTGTATTTGTTGTTCATCAATAAGGTACATCCATCTATCTATTTCGATACTTAAAAGATAAGACTTTACGACTAGACAGAAGAACAAAGAACACGAAAGCATAACCACAGTTGTTGTGTTTCTTCGTATACAGACTATTATTAATACCTTACCTTTGGCCAGCTTCTATGTGTTTGACCAGTGTGTCGTCCAGCTCCATGAGGCAGTAGTCTGCAGATGAAACATTTTCCCCGAAGGACAGGCAGTGAATTGTTTTCTGCAGATCCTCCTCTTTCAGCTTGGCGATCTCCAGTGTGGCCTGAACCTCCTCTAAAGTTCTCATGTTGGCTCAAGACGGCAGTTTAGGCGGATAATGTGTCAATGAAAGAATCCTTTTTTGACTCGCCAAACAAACAGCCACAAAATACACGTTTTATAAGGAATAAATAAGTAAAAACTAATGTAACTTTAGGCACGGTGCCTGTCAAATTTCCCCGCTCTCTTTCTGTCGTTGGAAGGAAGTGCGGCAGCTACGTCAGGTACGGCGCCAAAATAGGACCGTGTAGAAACTAACACTCAACAGATACATAAATAAATAAATGCTGAGATTATAATTTATTGAAAGGTTGTCATTGAGATGTACCGAAACTTAACGTTAGCATGAAAATAAATAACATAAAGGTACGTTTTGCTATATGACTTTGATAAAGATAAACATAGGAAAAATTAAGTCTCAAATCTTGTTTCAACCGAGTAAAATTACCAAACGGACCGTCACTCACGTTGAGGGTCAAATATTTTGAGGATGTGCTAGCATAGTAGTGTCGTAGAAATGTCAAGTTTCTCCAGATCTGCCCAGGTAACTACACACATTAGACATAACATTATCTTATTTTTCTTAATCTCATAATGTGACCGTTAAGTGTGTGCCGGTTACTGTAACGTTAAGACAGAACATCACTCACAAATGGGCTGCTAGCTAACGAGCGATGCTAACGAGCTAGCCACGGTGTGTATGGATATTATTGTATCGTTTAAACTCATTACAACAAGTGGACTGCTCTCAGCAGTTAAAATAATTCCCACGAGTTCAATATTATTTCTTGGCAGCCCAAGTTAACATTCAAATAACGTCTTGAGACCACCATGTCAAATTATACTTGCTTGAAGCACTGTTTTAGATAATCCGTGGTTAGCAATTATTTACACCAGAATTGAAGACTACATTTATTTTAAACCTGTGGGTGTATGAGCGTTGCCCTAAAGATTGAAATGTGGACACAAGATTAAAGGAATTTTGATTTTTTTTTTTTTTTTTAAGCCCTGAAAGTATTCTTCCACCTTTTATTTTGACACATCCACATGATGTTTTTAAGATGCTTAATGTAAATAATGAGAACAGTTTTGCATGCTGCTGCTTCTCAGTGTTTCCTCTGTTATTGTTTTGAAGCAGTAATGACATATGATCATTTTTGGTGTTTATTCCACATTTATCCCATATCTTAATTTTGGCTCTAGTGGTAAAAGTGGTTTGCAGAATTAATATTGGTTAAATATTCACAGTAGCGCCGAGATCGAAAAGTGGCTGAAGGTATGTCGATTGCAGCTCAGCGGCTTATACCGATCCTCAGACTGGTATAAAGATTCTCGGAGTGGTATAAACCGATTGAAAATGGGGAACGTATGTTATTGTTACGCATAAAGACAGTAATTACACCCAACAACATAACATAACATACGTTCGGTAATGTGTTAAGTTAGCATTGTCAATAAATATTTATAATTGCATATTCATCAGGGGGCGGTACCCATCCAACAGTCTCTCAGCGCAATAACATTCTCAAGCTGCACATACAATATTGTAGTGGAATAACAGCGGCATAATAATAGCAGCATACCACTCCAATAACCAGTTTAGGGATCGGTTTATACCACTCTAATAATCTTTATACCAGTCTGAGGATTGGTATACCAGTCTGAGGATCGGTTTATACCACTAATAATCTGTATACCAGTCTGAGGATCGGTTTATACCACTAATAATCTTTATACCAGTCTGAGGATCGGTTTATACCACTAATAATCTTTATACCAGTCTGAGGATCGGTTTATACCACTAATAATCTTTATACCAGTCTGAGGATCGGTTTATACCACTAATAATCTTTATACCAGTCTGAGGATCGGTATAAGCCGCTGAGCAGCAATCGACATACCTTCAGCCACTTTTCGATCTCGGCGTCACTCTAAATATTTGTGAACAAAGGCCTACTTCTACACACATTGTTTTGTTCTGATATCTAGATTATAATGTTCAATTTGCCATTCTATCTAGCTGTGGTGGTAGGGGTCTACCACTCCTGACTAAATGTAGAGGAAACACTGCAGCTTTTAGTTATGGATCTTAAAACCTTTCAAACGTTATCAAATACACACACACACACACACACACACACACACACACGCATACACACGCACTATGAATCTTACAATTTAAACTTTATTCATAGAATTACATTTTTATGATACTTAACCCTTTCTTTAAATGTGGTTAATGTAGAGCAGATGGCTTAAATTGACCAGCAATGATATATGATGGTGATGATGGTGTTTTGTGCACTCAGATAATTCATTGGGGTTTATTTGGTTTAGGTTGAGTTGTAATTGCGTATTCATTGTGTCAGTTATGGAGTCATCAATTTGTTACAGGAAGAACACGGCAACATTATACATCTTGAAATAGATTATACATTTCTGTAATGGAAATGCTCTGTCTGTATAATAAATGGATCCAAACTAGAAACAATGCCTTTTTACAGCAGACATTTTGACTAGTCATTAAAGAAGCTCAGGTGTTGCGAATAACATTAACAAAGACTCTTTTGTATTAAAAAGTCATGACAGTGTGACAGCTAACTAGCATGGACAATACAAGGACCCTGAATCTGAATCTAAATGGAATCCAGACATAATTAATTTCAGTATCTGCACCTGTGCCTTTCCTGCTGAGATGTCAAAACATCTTCAGTGAAAAATGCCTTGTGTGTCTGTCGTTTGTCACCCTATTAAACCTGTGATAATGGCACACAGTTTATTTAACCCATTCTTTCTGTCTTTCCTCTTTCAGCAATGGGCGACCTTCGCTCGCTCCTGGTTTGTGATCGATGCCAGGATGCAGCCTCCTGGGAAGATCGCGACCATGTGTTCCATTAGGTTACAGGGGAAACACAAGCCTATCTATCATGCAATGAGTGAGTCCAATCTGTCACAAACCACGGTACATATAAAGTCACGAGTAACTTTCTAAAATAAAATAACATTTAAGTTGCATATAAATCAGTGTTTGATCTTCTTCTATTATGAAACCACAAGTGTGACATGGAACGACCACATGATGGCAGTAGAGGATAAACTCTAAATATTTGTATTTCTTTCTTATCAGTACTTCATTGTCTTTGTTGGTCTAGCAAACTAGCTGTTGTTTTTGGTATTATCATTACCAGCTGTGTCTGATGTATGTATGACCTGTATGTCTCTCTGTTAAATTAAATTAAAGTATTCCTTGTCCTAATTTTTACATCTTCGCAGGTGACTGTGGGGACCATGTGGTAGTTATAAACACCAAACAAATAGCTTTCTCTGGAAACAAATGGGAGCAGAAGGTCTACTCATCACACTCAGGGTAGGTTCATACAGATGACAGTTTTTTTTTTTTGCTCTTCGCTGCCTATGAACAACTCCGAAAATGTGTCAGGAACAGCATGTCTCAGTGTCACATTCATATAGGAGGCAAGGCAATTGACTAGACTACTAGAGTTGTGTTGCTTTTTTTAAATTCTGTACTCACAGATTTGTGACATTTGTGTTGGTATTGGAAGTGGTCGGTATAAATAATACATTTTCTCCTGTATAGGACTTTATGCATGTACACTAGATATTGTGGTTGGTATTTCTCTAAGGTTTTCTCATAACAAGGCACTTTAAACTATAACTGGCTAATGTCATTCCTGTGTTTAACCTTATGAAAACTCAGTCCCCTCCCGCAAGTAAGTGGTGGGGAGAGTAGAGAAGCTGTAGCTGATAGTTGTCAGACAGAGATTGAGAGAATAGATATATATGGTTAGGGATAGACCGATCATCGGCCTGAACGATTATGGGGGGTTGATGAGCAGCATTTTTCTGATTGTCGGTATCAGTTATTTTTCTGTTAAATTGCTGCTAAAATAAACGTATTTATAAATGTGCTAGTTTGGCTCTGATGCAGCATCCTCTCACACGTGTTGCCCACAAAAAAGAAAAAATATTTAATGAGAAGTAACAATAAAAAAGCAGAACGCTCTTTGATGTAATTATTTAGTAGAAGATATTACTCTTTAACATGTCTGGTGTATGCATTTCATTTTAGTCTCGTATCATCTGAGAGATTTTGGTAGAAGGCCAAAATACTCCGTTTAGTATGTTGGACTGAGTTTGTCTTTTTCCCCCAAAGGTATCCAGGTGGATTTAAACAAGTCACAGCTGCCCAGTTGCACCACAAAGACCCAAAAGCTGTAAGTGTCATCAATCAATATATATATTGGATATATATATTCATCCTTATTAAGAGCAAATTCTACAATCTCAGATATATTCTACTGCCACATACCTCGTGGAGTCTTATTGTACTGTATGTGTGATTTAACCCACATTCTTGGAGATTATTCTAATTTCTATGTCTGCCACAGAGAAGGTGTTTCATGGCTTGACATTTATCCCTTCTTTCACATGTGCTGCTTGTGCATATTAATGTGAAGTGCAGAGAGCAGGGATTAAGCAGCAGTGGATTTGTGCTGGTGATGTTTGGTGCATCCTGAAACTCAGTACGAGTTTGTCAGTTCAAGGATAATTCCCGGGGTTTTGGTCATGTTGCATATTCATGGTTTCAGGGTAAAGGAGTCTTCACTTTGTTACACACACACAGTGATAATTACATTCAGAACTTGATGTGACCTACATACTAAACTTGACAAACCACAGGACTTTTGTGGTAAAATACATGAATGAGAGAGAAACAACAACTCTTGAGGCTTAAGGATAAGTCTGGAGATATTGTGTATTTTTCTTATTGTCAAATATGAAAAGAGTGAAAACAGTAACAAGTGTTTCCTGTGTTGCCAAAGCCTGATTCATCTTCTATTCTTTTGTGCCATAGTCTTTCATTGTTGTCTTGGAACTATTCAATTAACTGGTTGACATGTTTCTCCAGTATGATGAACATGGACACTGTAGAAACTCAACAGAACACCAAATGTATATTAATCCACGCTTAAATAAGTACCTAACAAATGCACTATTTAGTCTTCTTGGCTGCAGGTGTTTAAGAAGTGAAATGAAATCAGGGCTATTGAATGAATACATTTTCTGATACAGGTAAAATGTGTGATGGAATGGCATTATAACAGTACTGCAGTGCTGCAGAGATGCTCTAGCCAATGAATCTTGTTCTCCAAATGTAAGAAAAAACACGTTTGTTTGGTGTAAACCACGACAAATGACACATCATCATTTTAGTAGTTTTGCAGTGAAATAACAATTGTGATGCAGAAATGATAATTCCCACTCATCACAATATCTTACAAACACAATATGATTTCTTTGTATCATATTCTGCAGCTCTATCCTTTAAACTGAAGGAATTTAGAGTTTTGGTGCCATTTATTTTTATTTATCTGTTAATAATTTGATTGACATCTCACAGTGGGATCAAGATGGTAATATCCACGAACATGTAGCAATGTGTTAGGTTTGTTCTTACCACAGATGAGGATATTTATTTCATGATTTGTTTTTTGTTGTCTGTTTTCAATGCCAATGACGCCTCTTGAATTTAACTGAATTGATATGGTAAAAGAAAACAATAAAAACAAACACATAATGCATTAAAATTGGTGTAAATAACATATTTTTTAAACAATTTGGGAGGGCTTCAAGAAACTTGGATTACGCTAGCATGGAGACATATTAGTTGTTTTTTGTTATGTTTTGATTACTGCATTTTCATTTTTGGGTTTTGGGTTAATCCTTTAAGTCTTTACACGAATTGTGCTGAGATCTTTTTAACCACTTCATATTTGTTTGTTGATACATCCGGTCATTGTCTAGTGCTTCATTGTCCCCATTTCGATCCATGTTACACAACTTGCATAAATCCTATTCAGACTATTTAGAGGAACACGGGGAGTGTAATCTAAAAACCGAGCTATTCAGCTCGGGAGCGATTCTTTATTACACAGCAACGTTGCTGTTCAGAGTCATTTAACATGAAAGCCATACAGCAGGCATTTGTTCTTTTTCCACGTGCTCAATGTAGGATGATAAAAATACCATCAAAGTGCTCCTCTCGTGTAGGTGGACAACCTGTGTTGGTTTCCAATATGTAGTTTACAAAACCAGGAGAGACATTTACTCAGCTGTTGGCTCGGTGCTGCTGCAGGCTGCAGTCCAGCTGGTGACCACAGACGTGTGTCCGGATGGTGGTTTAGTTAAAATGAGGTTTGGAGGGTTGGCGAGCAAAGAGGGAGAAATAGAATTGGACAGATGAATGATTTGTCAGCGCTGCCTCTGTCCAACATTTCTCTCCAATATTTCTCTCCAGTGTCTCAGTCCAGTAACTCTTTCCAAGTCGAATTTGTGCAACTGGCCTCACGTTGAGATAGTCATGGTTTTAAAAATATGGGAAAAAGTATGAGAGGTTTTTAAAATAAGAAACAATATGTCGACTCAATGTGCTCCTTCTCACCAGATCGTGAAGTTGGCGGTTTACGGCATGCTGCCAAGGAATCTGCAACGACGCACCATGATGCAGCGATTACACATCTTTGCTGATGACGTAAGTCACGTTCCTCCTCATGTCTCCGAGCTGATGAGTCTCCAGACAGACACCTTAACACCTTTATCATCCAGACGTATTGAGGATGATCAGAAGCAGAGGACGCCCTATGAGAAGGGTGCACTGATGTCAATTTGCAGATACTGACACAAAAGAATGAGGCAGTTTTAAACATCATTTATTCAGGTTACCTTTAAATCTAATAGCAGTTAATTACTTAAAATGTATCAGTGTTGTTTTACATAATTGTTGACTTCCTTCGCCCGCATTTTCTCAGCTGGTTTGTGTGTTTTAGGGTGGCAACAATTAGTCGATGATCACTTAGTCGATTGGAAGAAAATCAGCAACCAATTATTTTGATAATCACTCAAGTCACTTTATAAGCAAAAGTGACAATTTACAGACTAAATGATTAATCGAGAAAATGAACAGCAGATTAATTGAGAATGATAATGATCAGCCCTAGTGCTTTTTGTTTCCCCACTGGTTGTGAGGATGCTTCAGCCCCTCTTCAGTTTGTATAACTTTAAGCTGTTTTGGTCAATATTTATATATCAACAATGGTGTGTATGTAAGGGCAATTAAGTGTCTTTCAGCTTTCATCTTTAATGTTTTGATTCACTCTCACCACACAGCAGACCCACAAATAGTGACCAGCTTGTAACCGTAGTAGAGCATAAAAGCAGCACATATCCAGATATTTCTCTCAGGAGTTGGAAGAGACCAACTTGTCCCCTCTTACTTATTGATTTAAAAGAGAATACTTGCGCTGCCTCATTACTGCACTGAATTATGCTCTCTGGAGTTCACAGACAACACTTTTGGCATTTGGCAGCATTAAATTATGATAGTGTTGTTGGATGATGTTGGCGAGAACTACCAGCGACACACATCCAGCTTCTGAAATGATTTGAAAAAAAAGAAAATAGAGCACTTGACTGTTAATTGACCTGGGCAGCCTGCCAAAATATTAACTGGATGTAATTTCCACAAATGGCAAAGGAAGAAAATCTGATCTTTGAGTTTTGACTTGTAATGTAATATATGAGGTGGTGGGTATCTGAATTTAAAGCAAGGACAGTCAGATTACTTGTCTTTTATTCTGGTCCTGACTTACATCCACCGGCAGAGTTAATGCTATGTATTTTTTTGGAAAGTTTGGTGTTTTCTGATCACTATTTTAGTCTGAACTGTATGCCCACTCCTTTAAATGATCTGCAGGCCCACACCCACCTGTAATGCATATTAATGAGAATAACTGCCTACACTGGAGATTGAAGTCTTTGAGTATCTGAGCTGCTTTAAGGGGTTTAAATGGTACTTTCTTCTTTATTCTCACCTTCTTTTTCATGTCACCTCCTCTCAGTTCCTTGTCCTCTCTCATTTCCTTCTTTTCTCTTTGAATTCCTACCCCTGCCGACATTTTTCAATTTCAATGTGTCCTCTGCCCACCCCTCGCCAGGAGCTGCCAGAAGACATCCAAGCCAACCTGACGGAGGAGCTGCCTCAGCCCAGAGAAATCCCCAGGAAGCTCAGCGAGTACGCGCAGGAGGAGATCGACGCCTTCCCCAGGCTGTGGACGCCGTATGTACAAACAGTCTGTTGTCAAATACACAGCGGTGGCAGCATAAATGCAGACAGTGTCTTCACACACAGTGCTGCACATGCATGTGTCATTGAATATAAACACAAACACAGATGGAAGGAGATGAATGCAGCATCTATTGTATTAAACAATTTTTACACCAAAATTAGTGATTATATGCAGGTTAAAAATAATTGCCAGTGGCCTAGTTTGCCTTTGTGTAGTTGCGTGTCATGTTCAACGTTATTGAACACACCTGAAAAGCAGGGAACAGTAGAAAGCAACGGATCGTACACTACTTCTCAGACTGCATCCAGAAGAGGTTAACCTGGTTTAAAAAAAGTTTAAAAAAACAACATTATGAATTAGACAGAATTATTTTTTTCTGAAGCTAGTGATGGAAGAAGTGAAGGAGTGAGATGTTGCGCTTCTTTCTCATCTCTGTTGAGAGTTGCACATGCGCATTATCGCTCAGGCAGCTGGCAAGGAGGTCATCGACAATGTAGTGATGGCTACTTTTAAAAAAAACTTCTCTCTGTCAGTATCATATCATATGGTGCAGTAAAGGATGATGCGAGAGGTGAGTATATCATGCAGTGTGACGATGTAAAAATGCTGACATCACTGACCGCTGCTGTTAAAGCAGTATTCTCCGAGGTTTTTACAGTATTTGTGGTTCAGATGCTACAAGGTGAAGTGCAACATAATAAATCTCCTGCAGAGGAAATACACAGAAACCCATACTTGCTATAAAGCACTGTTGGTATTCAGTTGAGTGCCATAGTCATTTTAACTGTTATGGTAAAGCTAACCCCAGACTTTAACCTTCAAATGGCTTTTTTAATGGTCAAACAGTTAAAGGTACCTCACCTGAAAATCATTTCCCCATCTTTTTGTCCTTTGAGGATCTTTACACCTTAACGACATGCACACGCAGTCATGTTTTTTGTGTCCTGTGCTGCTGAAGAACAGCCAGAAGGGGGTGATGTTGATCTGATAACTTATGCTTCATCTCATATACCAACCACCTGTAATGACTACAGCAAGCTGTCAAACATGAACGTGTGTTTTTTTTGTATTTCACATTCAAAAGAAGCCCAGTTTTAAAAATGTATGACAAAAGGGTCCTCTTAAACCTTCGTTCAGATATGGAGGGCTCTTTCTGGATTTTTATGGTTCTCAACCTGGGGCCAGATGGTTATGGAGAAAAAAATAAAATAACATTTATATTGTATATTGAAAATAATATCACATACATATTTTATACTCTACCCTGCCTGTACCAGTGATATAAATTGCCTTAGAATAGATTTTATTGAGCATGCTTGTGAGAGTCAAAGTCCCAATGGCCGAACCCATAAATATGCTGTTACTGTAGCGAGTATTGCCCCTCTTCTCCCCCCGTTTGTATCTTTGACTTTTTTAGAATAGAAACTATAAAAATCAATAAAATATATGCACAAAATAAAATCCAAGGCAGATGGCGAAGGTAGCAACAAACTGGCGACCTTGACTTTTAGAGGAGAAGCACAGTGGGTGGCCGTGAACCAGCGCAGTGCAATCTTTATGTTAATGAGGAAGGGAGGGGGGGATTGAATAGTCACATATTGCCTCCCCGCCCTGCCCAGACGTTGTCAGCGGTGAACAGTGCAGTCCTGTGTTATTTTCGTGGTCTCACTAAGCAACGTATGCATGAACAGATCCAATTCAAAAAGCGTTGCCAGCCCCAGTCTTTGTGACCAGTTCGACTCCAACACTTCTCACTCGTGCAGGAACAAATAAGACGCAGCGTTTTTTTCATTGTAACTACAAACACATGTGGCTGTAACAGAGAACAACGAGCGGCCACTTGAAGCATCAAAATATACTCTCTGTGGTTAAAAACTCACATGATACTGCTCCTGTGTGAATTCTGATACAGCTTTCAGCCCTAGAGCTTAAATATATGACCTTTATTTCCAGAAGTTGACATTTTTATTTACTGTATATAAAAGTTTTGTGTGGTTATTGCTGTGTTTAGCTCCAATGCTTACATGCTAGAGCGCCTTGAGTGTTTCCTTGAAAGCCGGTATAAATTAAGGCCATTGAGTGTTACGCCATCAAACAAGACTGACACTGAAGTGCACTGCAGTATAACCTTGCTTTTACTCTGTAGATGTGTCAGCAGCAAAGACTTTGCTTGTGCCAAACCGTTGAATACAAATGTTAAAATGTCACAAACACATGTGTGGAAAGTCAGCTGTTCTGCACCACTTCCTGCCTGTTTGGGACGTACTAAGTTTCTCAGTGGGGTGTGTGTGTGTGTGTAAGAGAGAGCATCTGTTATTCAGTATAATCATATTCATGGCTTTTTGAGTCTAGTATTTTCTGTTTGGAGATTAGACTGACATCGTGACCCCTGGGTTTGCCGTCATGATAATGTCATCCTGCTGCATCTCTATGGCCTCACCTGTAGTAAACATCATCCTGACAGGTTAACTGAGACCATCTTCATCTCCACCTGCTCAGCACCAGCCCATCAGTCCCTCTATCCCTCTGTCCTATAGGTGTTTATCCAGGTCAGGGTTGCTCCTCCTTATCCGCAGTTGCAGGGGTGAAACACCCAGTTCTTCATCTTTATTGGTGAGCTCGTAGGAAAAAATCAAGTGGTGAATAAACAACTTGTGCTTGTTGCTTGCTTGTGGTGGCGTCACAGTTTAATACAATGGCCTTGTTACTTTGACTCGTCAGGTTGTTTCTGTTTCACAGTAACTACCTTGTGAACCAGACTACTGTGATACACAATCATACAAGTTTTCTGCGTTTCTTTACATCATCAATAATGTGCTGTATGTGCAGTTTTTAGTTGTTTGAGGCACATTTGAACACAATTCTTGGTTGTAGTTATTACTATACAGGTGGAATGGTTTATTTGATATCTCCGTGTTGGTTGTTGCTACAGCATCGTAATTAATGTTGCTACATCATTGCAACGGACCAAAAAGGGAGTCTGAAAGGGTTAAACACAGGACTCTCACACAGGAGTCATACCCACTTATTTTTTCTACACCAAGTTCACTTATTATTTTCCTCTTTTTCAGTTTTCTTTCGCAGTTTGGGCAGGTTTAGGTCACACAAAAATACTTAGGTGTAGGAAAAAATGGAAAACAGACTGTTTCACAAAGTTAAATGTGCTAGAAAGGATAACTTCTCCCATGTGCGTATTTGGTTTGGAAAATGTCTGGCCAAGGGCTAAAGAAAATCACAGCTTGAGTTTACCCCAAACTAGCAGTAAGTCCGAGATGCCATGGGTGGATAGATGCATGAAATAAAACGCAGCAGAAACGTCAGATAAGTTGGATCACCGTGTTTAACTTTACGTCTCTACGTGATGCAGTTACAACTGGAAATGATGACAGCATTAAACAAGTTTGCCTATTTTATCAGTTGTCTACCTGGGTGTGACTGTTAGCAGGACATCACAGTGTAAGTCTATTAGTCATTTCATCTAAATTACAAAAACAAAACCATTATATTAACTACAATATTTATATCTAGAGGTATCCAGCCATGAAAATAGTTTGTTTCATTTGTTCAGGTCTCAACCTCTGAAATGTTTGCCTCCACACTGGCACAATGGAGGAAAACTACATTCAAAATCATCAACAGCAGCACAACTTACAAGTAAATGGAGTCTCAGTTATTATCTCACATTATGACAGTGCTGTGTCATAGTGTGGTGGCGGCAGAAACTCAGAGACTCTCAAACCTCGGCAACCAATACCAAATTGTTACCACACGGGCAATTGAGATAATGTGTGTTGGAAATTTGGGTGGACTGACCCTTTAAACCTACAAGTAGCATTTTACTACAATCCTGAGAGCATTTCAATGACTCTGATGTGGTCAACCCTCCATCTGGTACTTGAAACACATTTGAACAAAACATAACCCACATTTGGTTTTAATATAGTAGAAACACAGCGGGCTCTGATCCGAAGGCCATTTTCATTCAGTTACTGTCCTCTGCGTGTGTGTGCGTTTACTACACACACGTACAACATGTCTGTATTACGATCGGCTTTGCTGTCAGAGTGCTCGGTGATAAATGAGCCACTTCTCCTTGTTTACTGGTCCAATCTCCTCAGCCAATCAGCGCGTGTGCTCAGGCCTGTCGCTGTGTGGTCGCCAAGGTCAACCTAATCCTGGTTTATTTAAGCGACGGGGCCTTAGCCTAGTTAATATTCACTCACGCTCTGTCTTACTCATTTAACTCATCAAATGTGTGTGTGTGTGTGTGTGTGTGTGTGTCAGGGTAGATGGGGTTGAGGTCATTGAGGGCGATTCAATCGTTGCCCTTTATTAAACACATAGTTAATATTCTCTCAGAAAACCTTG
>OMLP01017735.1:2240-17400 GCA_900302685.1 Spondyliosoma cantharus | reverse complement strand
CTCCCTCCTCCTTTTTCTCTCTCTCTCTCTCACTCACACACACACACACACACACACACACACACAGGACTCAGACAGAAAATCAACAACACAAACATGCTGCTGTAGTTGATAGCAGAGCTATTACAATTGATGATAACATTTTCTGCACTTTGTATCAAAACCAAGGCAGCGCGAACTGATAATATCTGTCTGCTGCTCAAAATGAAAGAGAGCAAAAAAACACAAAAACGTGGATTTGGTGCAACAACGATAAAATCTTTCTGGTTTCTCATCTGTCGTCTTTCTCTCCATGTTGTTTTTGGTTCTTTTCCAGACTTTTATGCCTCCTCATACTAATGTTTTGTCTTCCATTTTCCCCACAGACCCGAAGACTACAAAATGAAATGAAATGGAGGCTGCTCGACGCAACCAGAGCCGAGAGTCTATCACATTAACGCTACACTGAAAGCAACAGGTTCCTCGTTTATAATGTACAATGGCATTTTTATAGGATTTGCTCCGAGATGATGTCCGTTTTGAATGCTGAATTTCTTTATTCAGATGAAACATCACAAAAAAAGTAAGATTGTGTGCAAATCCAGGCCACGGCACTGACACCAACTCTGTGCTGCTCAGTACGCATTATTGACAGCGGACCCGAATTATCCAACAGCTTGAGATGTTACCATGTGGCTCCGCTCTGATCAGACAAAATCAGGTTCTGTGGGAATCAGATTCTGGGGGTTTTCCTTTTGATTATACAACCATGATATGATCAGATCTGGCTCATTAAAATAAGACATCTGCTATTGTCGATCGTGCCCTTTGAATGTTTGAGGCTCTATAGTGGAACAAATTCATGAGTTACTGTGACAACATTCAGGCCATCCATGTGGTTTCAGTAGAAAATGTTAACTTTGGTCAGGAAATCCCGAGCCTCTTGTCTTGTCAGTGTGTTAGTTCCACAGTGTTGTTAAAGTGTAAATCAATTCTGTTCCATTGTAAAAAAGGCTAATAAACAATTTAATAAACCTGTCCTCGTCAAGTGGTGTTTTTATATAAATGTTGTAAGATCCAGTTAAAGTTTGACCGTTTCATGTCGTTTTAGTTTAACAAATGACCTAAAACACACTTTTATAGTCTCATTACAGATTTATTGGTTATAAAAGCAAACAAAATATAAAATAAATAAGTTCATATTGAACAAAGGGGCTTAGTGGTGAGACACATTCCTTATTAAGACTGTTCAAGTTTAACTCTCAAATAATCCAGGGCCAGCTCACAGCTTAACTCATAGTTACTTTAGTGCTTGTTTTTTCAGACTGCAGTGCAGGAGGGGTTCAGTTTACACGTGTGGTTCAGTCCTCATTGGTTTCACCGAGAGGCAGCTGACTGTTTGGAATATTAACTGGTTCCAGGTCTCATTCCAGGAAGGTCAGAGGTCAACCAGCGAGCAAACAGCTTCCACAGTGAGCAGCCCCGACTTTGCATAAGAACAATAAACAAAACAAACTGGGGCAGCAATGTAAGACACAAATGACAGATTTGTCTTCTTAACTCACCAGAGGCCTGCAGTATGAAGCAAGTTCAACATACCCGGAAATCTTTTTGCTATCTTGCAACTGCAATCGTGTTAAGTGATGGTACGAAGGTGGATCCTTCGTGGAAGTCATCCCAGGTTTTTTCAGCATCTAGCCATGAGCGCGTTCATAAAAAGAGACAACACAGACAAGTCTACTGGCAGCATAGCAGAATATTTTATAAAGAAGAGCAAACTATTAGACAAATAGAGGAAGAAGTTTAACAACATAATGGCTCAAAGGCTCAAAAAGCAACACAGCTGCAGCTGCCGAATACAGCTTGAGAAGGACAGCTGACAAAATGTTGTCTGCTGTGTGTGCATTTTAATTAACAGACTTATAATATCACCGCCCTAGCATTAGGGCAGGAGTAGGTCTGTATATAATTACATTTCTGTATTTCATTAAATGAATTGTGTGGCTTAGTTGTATATTTATGGCACGCTTGGCTATATTTTTTCAGCTGAGAGCCCCACAGTGTTAAAAGGACTTACACTGATGATAACAACGTGATTTTCCAGAGAAATGATTGGTCAGAAGGCGGTGCTTTTATACGCGTTATTCTGCTCTGGAGCAGGTTAGTTGTGTAGCACAAGTTACCATGATGATGTACCCTGGTAAAAAGTGAACCACTGTCATAACCCTGAGGGTTAATGCTGCATTCCATTGCACTTGGAACCCAGGGGAGTAAACTCAGACACAGTGAACAATTGACTTTTCCTCACTTTTTCCTTTATATAGTGTTTGTGCTGAGAAACGGGAAGTAAAAACTTTGTAGTTGACATTATCATTTACATTCAGCTGATCTATACTTGATAGAAATCTTTCCATTCAGTAGGATCAGACACCTCCTGTCGTTTTTTTTTAAGCGCCCTAATTTGTGATGCTGTAGCGACATCCATTTGCAGTGGGCGTCCATTTGTTCCCGAGCGAACGTACTGGGATGCATTTAGATTGGACATCGTAAATACTGAACTGAATGTAGCAGAACTCTGAAGTGACCTTGCTGACCCAAAATCCTGCTTCATAGTTCAGGCCTCTGGTCCATCCTTCAAGCAACAGAATGAAAAATCACGGGACAAAAATGTGATGGCAGCCAGATTTTCTCTGAATAAAAAAACAATATATTTAAAAAGTAAAACATTTTGATTGTGTTGCACAGTGTTAAGGTGAACTTAACAGAAATTTGATCCATCTGTTCAAATAGTAGTTGGAAAAGGGAAGCAAACACAACACTGTATGCAGAAAGTCTCCTCAAAAACATTTCAATATTCCTTTACTCTCTGAAATAAAGTTGGGGGAATCGTGATTCATCATTATAAAAAGCAGCCTGTACAAATGTTGCCGGCTCATCATCCTCGATTTGAACTGTAAAGTAATCTTGTTAGTTACACACAACTAAAACAAGATGCACGTGTCCAGTTAAACACTCAATGTTTGGCTCAAAGGAGACATGCAGCGTCACACAAGAACAAGGGTTCAGTCCTGAAATCAGCTGTGAGATGAGAGAAACAGGTCTTACCTTTACATTACCACTGGACAATGCTAACATAGATCAGGCACTTTTCGGACCCCCCTTTTACAGAGATATCATACAAGAGTCCACAGGGCTATTTACATTGTTTCACCTGGTGGAATAAACCACCTGATACACAGGGAGGGGGGCTCTCACCACAGTTTCAGAGGGGGAAGATGTGTGTGTTCATGTCAGTGTCTGATTTGTTTCCACATGTGTGTATCAGTGTGTGTGTTTTGACGTGCAGGGCTCAAGCACTTTAGGTGAGTCCATCCTTCCTCTAAAGTCCTCCCTCCTCACTCTCCTCCATGGCGATGGCGATGTCACGTGGAAACCTCCTGGCAACGCCTGGCGACCTCAGCTCCGTGTCCTCAGAGTGGGTGGGGCCCAAGTGGTAACCGTGGTGGCTGTGGGCCAGCTGGGAGGGCTGTTGGGGGTAGTACTGAGAGGGGTAACCACGGTAGTAGGGGTCCTGCTCTTCCTCTCCTTCCTCCTCCTCCTCCTCCTCGTCTTCACCTCCTTGGTTGTTGTTGTAAGCCACTGCAGCAGGGTTGTAGGGCTGGTTGTAGGGCTGGTTGTAGGGCTGGTAGCCGCCGTGAGGCAGGGGTTGGACTGGGGTGTTGGGAATATTCAGGGTCAGTTTGAGTGAATGTTTCTGGATCACCGCAACGAACATAAAACCATCACCAGTGTGAAGCGAAGTTAAGGCTGACTTTGTGACTACAACCACCTTAAATGCCACCAATTAAAAGCAATAAGGAGGCCGCGCAGAATTAAAGGGATGCGAAAAAAGTCAAATAGGAGTTGCACAAGCATATGTGGACCTCCGGTGGGTTAATGAAATTGAAGAAAGATCTGGTTTCTACCCCGTATAGAGTGCTGCGGGTATGATATATTTTTGTAGGCTAACCTGGAAGTTAGCATCACCCTGGTTCCATCGACAACAAAAAGATTTTTCAAGTGGATTTTGGATTATTGCTGAAATAAAGGTCTGTGGCTAAAACAAGTTCATGATACTTACAAGATTTGTTCTGCAAGATAATCTTGACACTTTTATGATAATTTAATCATAAATGCAATTGCCAGTAAAGTAAAATGCTCATGTTCTAATGAGCTGCACTGCTGTCGCATGACTTCAACGTCACTACCACTAACTTCCTACTTTACACACTTTAATACAAAACAAAACAAAACAAAACAAATTCTCTTACACGTGTGTTAACCACAAACCTAGTTCAGGCATCTAACTGAAAACCCATAAAAATCCAGTGACTTCAAGATGAGGGAACCAGAAGTGCAAAAATTGCTAACTTATTTCCCGGTTTTAGAACTCATTCCTGCAGCACTCCGTTTCCCAGATCTGAAATAAAAAGATCACATCTGACTCACGTTAGGGTTAAAAGATGAGATTCTCTGCCCAGTGTACAGTGTATGAAATGTACAAATATTTGTTTTTCAGTGATGAAAGCAGCCAAATGCACCAACGCATCCCATCACCATTTAGCTGACTCATCAAGCTTTGGAAAAATGAGATTAGCATTGAAGAGATTTAAGCTGGAAGCGGAGGAGGATGCTGAAGTAAAGCATTGTGTACTCGAGTATTTGTTGACAGATGGCACTGGGATCAGTAGCGGTGATCATCGCGGCAGTGTTGCAGGGTTTTGTTTGGTCTCGTGGGAAGGTAAGCTAATCTATTTTTGTCTTTCAGACTGTGAAATGATGACACAGTCAGATTTAGGATCCAATTCTATCAAGAAAGTTCACTGAAATTAGTCCAGTTTCTACTCATAAGGAATCAACAGAGCATCATGTGCATGAAGACTGAAAATCTGGCGTGTTTCTAAAACTGTACACCAGACCAAACTGAGGGCACAAAGTTCCCTTAAATCACTTCTATTATGGAGTCAAGTTGCTTTTTAACTTAAAATGTTTGATAAAGATTTTCAGGCTTCTAGATTTTTTTTCTTCCAATCAGATCATGAACAAGTGAAGCGTTGAGTAATTTGTTCAAAGAAGGTCTCTGGAGAAACAAAATTTAAAATCAGCTGCTGCAGGGATTAGAGGTTAAACACCGGGGGCAGGAGTAATTATTCATCCCGAGAAATATGGAGGCCTTGAAGGAATAATTTATCAATTTTCTCAGTTTCTAGTCTTATGTACAGGACACAGAGGGAGGGGTGGAGCGGGTTGAGTCGAGGAGGAAGAGGAGGAGAGGAGGACGGTTGGAGAATGCTCCTCAGTATTCATTCCCATAGTCCTGTTGAACTTCAGTCAAAAACAGGCAGAGACAGAAGAAGGAGGAAACACAGGAAGAGAGAAGATGTTACCTCGTATCAGGAGGGAAAACCCAACGACACCAAAGAGTTAAACCTCCAAACGCCACTGACAGAACTTTGCCAGCTGTCAGGTTGTGGTTCAGAGGTAAAAAAAAATTAGTGTTGGGATCTGCTTCTCTCATTTAGAGAGAGAAAATACACACAGACAGACACCATGAGCAAGTCTTACAATAAATTCAAATAAATATTAAGACATCCACATAAAATGTCTGAGAGAGGGAAAATGTGCCTGATCTCTTGTTTCTCTTTCTGTACATGAGAAAGAACAAATAAAGATTCATAACACAGAAAACAGTAGCACATCAAGAGGACACCAAGAGAAACATTCCATGTGAGTTACACTGAATTAAACAGAGTGGTCGGCCATTTTCTAACCACCACAACTGCAGCGTTTTACCACATATTGCTCAACAAATATTAATTTGAAGGGGATTCAGGCTACGCTGAAGTATAACTTTAAGAGTTATTAAATTTTCAAAAATAAGACCTTATGAAGGTTTTAAACAGCAACTGTTCTCCCAGTAAACCAGAGTAGGATAGCATTTATGATTTATGCTCATAAATGGGAAGTAGCAGCCTCTTTTTAAAAAAAATAAAAAAATAAATAAAAAAAGGTAACTGCACCTTAAGAAGGAAAATTAATTGAACTACAAACAGCAATTTACCCATTTTATCATCTTCTTTTTTAAGTTGTGAAAACCTCTGCATATATTTTTTTGCACATATACCTGAAAACATTAAATTGTTGTGCAGCTAATGACGGTAAGGCCGACTTGACTAAGGCAACAAATTGAGCTACGGCAGGCTGACATCATTGTTCACACAGCTTTAAACAGCACACAGAAACATTATTTTTAAAAAGGCAACACTGCGTCTGTTAAGTAGGAAAAATACCAGTCAACTGAACTATCCCTGTAAAAGTCAAAATGACAAATAGGTTAACCTCTAGCTACTCTGAAGGGAACAATACCACTCCACATACTGTATTTTATAATATAGTTCCCCTTTAAAGTGGTCAGGGAGGCAGCATTTAATCCACGCATGGTTGAAAATAACAGCTGAGATTCTTCTAAGATCATAAAATAAAAAAGAAATATTCTGACTGGAACCCTTTTATATAAAATAAATCTGGTGTGATGGATGAAGTAATGTCTCATCCATCAGCTACTTTTAGAGGATGATATTTCATTAAGACGACATGTCAGAAGCTGTTAGATGTGAGACATCCGAGCTGAGACAAAGGTCCTCATCGGTGTGGATATTCAAAGACATCCAGTATGTGAGTGTGTGTATAACAGTATATTTTATTAGATCTCAATACAGACAAATAGCTCGGGTCAGTGACACAGTTAACTTCTTAATCCATCAGTGTGGACATGAATGTAAAAACTTCACAGTGGAACAACCATAAAAGCCAGATTACTCTCCAATTTTCTGAGACCTTTATGAGAACAATAACTATCTGAGAGCCGGCTGTCACTGTGAAAACAATATCTCGCTGTTTTATATGCATAAAAGATGGTTTATGAGGTGGAAAGCGTGGGCAGACTGTTTAAGATGTTTGTGTCAATAAATTTGCAAAAATGAAAAATAAAACAAACGTCTGAATTAATTATTTGGTAGTGACGCTGATGGCTGCTCTGATGAAGGGTAAAATGACAGCATGAAGTAAATGTTAAGTTTCAGACAAATCAGGACAAGTAAGGTCTAAATAAACACCAGAGCATGTTTTTGTAAAGTCTGGATATGTTTGACTACGTTTGGGAAAATGTTCCAGTCAAAATGTTATTTTTGTTTCAAATGCCAGAACCCGTCCTGCATGTGTGCTTTTGTGCTCATTTGTCTACAGCAGTGGCCCTTTAGCTCTTTTGATCAGGCACCATTTTGGAAGCTGAAAAAATATAAATAATGACAGAATTATACGGAAACTCTGAACTTTTTTTTTTAAACCAGTTTTTAGAAATAAAAGATGCTCTCTCTGCTATTCTGACAGTTAACTCAAGAGCAAGAGTGTTTCTTCATATTTTGAATTTGACATTTGATGCCGTTGTTTGATGAGCATCACATTTTTTTTCTTTTCTTTCCCATCCCATCTTGTCCTTGACATGTTTGGTTTGTGAATAAAAAATGGAAGTCTGCTTGTGTCCTTTGACTTTTGTTTCACTCCATGTTTTTGCTTCTATTCCCTTCAGCCGGTCTCCTGTATGCTAGAACTACTCTTAACTCTAACCTGGTGTGAGAATGTGTGTGCGTGTTTGGCTACACTCAACGCTGCGGCCAAACAAATAATCTCAGTTCAGTTTTCATTAAAAGAAATCTAAATAATCAAAGACACTACTTAAACAGTATAATAATATTTATTTGATGTTTATAGCAAACTATAATGTGGTCTGCTGCTCAGCTGATCGGAGACGGCTATAGTCAGGGGCAGAGCCTGACCCTCCGAGTCTAACGCTATGTGTCACATCAGTCTGCTCTGGTGCCGGAGCCGTTTACCGATTGGAGAAAAGCTCAGAGACTGTTAATCTCTACTATTTTTTAAATCTTCATTCATGTTTATCAACCTGACTGAAACAGCGATCCACAGAGGTAACTTCCATTGACAGGTGCGTATGTTCTGTAATGTTGCCTGCTGACTGGAGCTGGAGGGGAAATGTACTTCGGCTTCATGAACCTAACGTTACAGAAAGGACGGGGGAAAACAAGATGACCAGATTGTCTAGATAGTGTCTGAATTGGTGTGTGTCGTTTCTTGCTAACATTATCTTACGGTACTAATGTACAGTAAAGTTATCTGGCTGTTTGGGCCAGATAAACACAGTGTGAGTTGTAGCAACCACCATTGCTGATGAAAATCTAGCTGACGCGTCTCAGGCCCAAATGTTCACAGACGAGGTAACGTTTTGGAAATGCATGTTGCCTTGAGTTTCTCTGGTCTGAACATTGTTGGAAACACTATACATTATAGTGTGTTATAAACCATTTATCAAATGAAAGTATGCGGCTTATAAATGCTAAAAAATGGGAGGTTAAAGTAAAATGTTACCAATGCTTAAATAGCAGTTGAATGATGATTACCTCCGACGTTGTACCCCATACAGGAGTTCTGGTCACAGTATCCTGGTGGGCCAGCTGGTCCAGAGTTACCTGGATTACCTGATCTCCCCTGTGTTCCCGGGTTACCAGGCCGACCAGGGGGGCCCTGGCTGCCTGTCCGTCCTTCACCCGGCAGGCCTGAGGATGGAGGAAGAGTCTGTGTTAAAGCTTGGCGAGTACACAAAGTCAAACATTTGATTAAAGACCGGCAGTGTGACACCTGGTGAGAAGGGATAAGAGAAGAAAGAGAAGGAAGGAAAATAAACTGAAATTGTAAAATCTGTGACTGCACTATCACCTGTTCAATCTCTAAATCCCCCTCTGCTGCTGTGACAACATGACAGAAATAACATGATTGTGATTTCTGGATGAGGGACAAGATAGTGAATGTCCTGAGGACAGGAGCAGAAATAACACGGTTCTTAGCTGAAATTAAGCCAAAGGCTTCTGTTTTGTGTTTACATAAGTGAGACGGCTCCATCAGGACTCACTCCAGCAGTCAGCAGAAATATGAAATCAATATTTTCAGGGGAGAGCCATGTGCCAAGTGCTAAAATTATCATGCCACAAATATTCCAGAGAAGCACGGTGGATGAAGACACAAACCTCTCCTCTATACCTCTCTCTCGGAACAGATTTCCTTTCTCATACATTGACATTTTCAGATTTTTTTTCTGATCACAGAAAGGTTCCTGGGAGTTTTGTCAGCTTGTTCTGTTAGTATTGATCGCACAACAACACACAGAAAATCCCGGCACTGACACGTTTTCACAACACAAACCTCAAACTCCACACAGAGCACGGGGAAATCAATACAGAGAATTATATTCATGGTCCAAAAACGTCTGCTTGCTTTTCTCTTCGGAGGGTAAAGCAGCTCCAAAACACATCAAAGCTCTGTGTTTCTCTATTGTTAGGATATTTGAAACACAAAGGAGAAGATTCCACATAGCAAGCTGCAGCCTTGCCGGAAAAACAAATGTTCAGATACAGAATGTTACTAAATTATCATATTTTAAAACAGCTACAGCATCTTCAATTTTTACTTTAACATTGAGACTAGAGAGTGTGGATTCAGGTGGTTGAGCTAATCAAGCGCCCTCAGGACTGTGCATATGTTGCTCTGTATCTGTATACCTGGAGGTCCGGGTGGTCCTCGAGGTCCCTGACTCCCAACACCTGGATTCCCCCTCTCTCCCTTCTCTCCTAGCAGACCTGGAAACACAAAAAAAGAGGAAGTTGGTGATAACGACCCAAGATATGTAACAGTGCACCAACACCATTTAAAGATGATTTCAGTAACACTTAATGTAAAAAAAACCAAAAAACTCCATTATGTAACTCTAAGGGTTTGAAATATTGGCTATCCCAGTGGTGGAAAGTAACACAGTCATTAGTACATCAGAAAGTTTTTTCTTAAGCTAAGTTTATCCTACTTTATAATTCAACACCACCACATTTAAGAGGGTGATGACTTTGTTCTCAGGTACATCTATGCTGCAGCTATAGTTATATATTAAATAAGCTATACTAAATATTCAGTCATCATGAATATGAAACCAGTGGTCTTCAACCTTCCGATGAGTTATTAGCAGCTCCATCAGAGAGAGATTTCTCCTGTGATTACATGTAATTAACTGTTTGAGGCCCTAAGAGGTCAGTTTATCCATTATTTTATAAAAGAAAGTAAATATCCTGGCTTTCCAGATATTTATTTGTTGCACTATCAACTGTAATGGGATTGTAATTGGATGCATTTCTGTGTGTACATGTATGTATTTAGATGTAATGATGTGGCCGTTGTGTGTTGGAGCTCTTTGTGTTAATGCTGAAAAGTACAATCAAATATTTTGGGGGAAAAAATAAGCAAAGATTAGAGAAAATCCCAAAAATAAATACAGATTTATGAAGCTGAACTTTATTTTTCCTTCTTTCTCACCATTATTAATGATCTCTGGACACCTTGTGACCCTTCGGAGGGGGCCTGAGCCCTAGATTGGGAATATAATTGGTGCTAAAACATTGTTGCATCAGTATTAACAATTTAATAATGTTTTTTTTTCACAGAATGGGTAATCTACTTTTGATATTTAAAGTAATTTTGCTATCATACTTCAGAGTTTGATTGCAGGATGTTTACTTGTATTATTAGTATTAGTATTAGTATTATCTGTAAAAATTCTCCAACATCAGTATCACTTTGCAATTTTTTGGGAGAGAACGTGCTGGATAAATTGCGCCCTTGATGATCAGTCTACTAAAATGTATGATTGACCCACAGTTGTTCAGCGCTGCAGCTGTTTGAATGACATAATGGAATATTTTTCGTACGCTCTAATATTAGAGAACCACATAAAACTGCTGATCTGCAGACTTTCTGTCCCGCTGCTTTTACGACTGTCTTAATCAGTTGCATCGGTAAAGAAGAAGTACGGCACAATGACAGCGAGGAGAAAACATTTTACGTTACCTCAAATAAAAAAAATATTCTTGATGCTGGTGGCCTTGTTGTGTGATATTCTCTCTTTACAGTGGCTGCTAGCTGACCCATTGGCTTTTTATGCTCTATGCCATATTAGATTTGGAATATAAATGGTCTCATCTATAGAGCTGGAGCACAGCTTTGTTCCTCACCCTGGTATCAGCCCTACATGGATCATCTGATTTAATAATAACATGTCTAATTTTCGTAGGTAAGCCATACATAATGTTTGGCCTACTCTGGTATCTGTGCGTGCGTGCGTGCGTGCGTGCGTGCGTGCGTGCGTGCATGGTGAAACCAGTGGCTACAGATCATACATGTTATTTGGGGGAAAGGTTTAAACCGCAGAAGAGGCGGTAACCATGCTGGACATTTCCTGACAGCTCTCAGCTTTTGTGCAGTGTGTGTGTGCAGGGCACATTTGGCATGAGGGTCTTTAGTGTGGGTTGCGTGTTTTAGTGATGAAGACGAAGACTCATAAAGGCTGTTTCTCCTCTAAGGGCTTGTGACAGGGGAATGACCTCATGGATACTGGAGTTACTGTCTTCTGGCCTGGATTGAAGCTCATGGGAGCTCTGACCCGCACTGTGAGTCAGACAGAAGGAGCAAACAAGCAGGCTGAAGCTCCAACTGGACACTTTCTGGTGTAATTCTTCTGTTCTTTTCACAGTAAAAGCCCCTGGCTATTGTTTACAATGAAATTGCATCACTTTACATAGAGTAATGAGTTTGATTATTTTACAGACACACTACTTTTCAGCAGCTGGGCACTCCTGTTATACATAAACATTTATTGCAACACCAGAGGTTTATACAATCACATCACAAAAAACATCTTTATCCAAATGACTGGCTCTGTCATGCTGAAGACACAACAGTAAAAGCAGAGATGAAGTGAAGATGAAACATGCCTGACTTCCTACTGTATAAAAATCTAGTTTACTTTAATTTGACAGTTTTTTGCTTTAAATAGGAAAATGGTTAATGTCCATGTACATTATAAAATTGTTTTTAGAATGGTCAAATATGGTCACATTTCCATGCAGTACACATCTTATTTAAAAAAATATATATCTTTAAAGATATTTGAAGATATTTGATTCCACTTAAGGGATGAATATTTATAGAGATAATATGGGAAATTATGATGCGTTTAAGTTAAGTCATTATATTATAAAATACTTGTATTTGCAATTACTTAGAAAGTGGTCACTGTATTTTACTTCGCACTTCCCCTTAAACTAAATAGAAAGAGATTCCTACTTCCAAACCAGCGCACCCTGTTATTTTGAAGCTATGACAGAGAACCTAAAGGTTGGGGCGCCCCGTTGTCTTACGGGTGCAAGGCACTGACCATAAACCACAATGTCCCCAGCTACTGATCTTTGTTGCATGACATTCTCTGCCTATATAACCAGGGCTTTACTGAACCGCACAGAAAACTTTTCTGATCTGCATCTGCATCATTTTGTCACATTTTCCTGTTTTGACAAATCACCTGCTCGCTGCATCAAGGGCAGTCTAATAAAACTCAAATGTTTGTTCGCTCTCTCTTTCTGATGCTAATATAGACAATAGCATGTACTCAGAGTGTCTAGACAAAATCCAAACAGTAAAGGACTGATGACAGATTGAATCAGTCTGTATATCACTGAGAGGATAAGAGATATATGTATTGAAATTGCAAAGAATACTTTTTCTTTTCCAGTCCAGGCATTCTGCAAATAACTCTGTCTGTACTTGTTAACACATCCTCAAACATCTCCCTCTCACCTCTCTCTCCTGGTCGTCCGCTTTGGCCGTTGGTTCCTGGGAAGCCTGGCCTGCCGGATGGGCCTTGCTCTCCTGGAGGTCCTGGAGGGCCTCTCCTACCTGGCTCTCCGGGAGGTCCGGCTACTGTTCGGACTGACGCCGATGACTGCACTGGGATCTGGTTCAGAATGGAGTTATAGCGAGACAAGTGGCCTGCAAGAGGTAGAGGAGGAGCGTGGTTTGAGATAATTCAGAATTCTTTTTGAGAATGTTTTTTTTTCAAATTGGATTTTGATTCTTTATTGAGATTCTTATTTTTTTTTTTACAACAAATAAAAGAGAAGATAATCGAAAAAAAGACAGAGATGTGTAGCCAGAGGAAGAATTAACAAGCTGGTGTTAATGTGTAAACATCACTGATTACTCACTCTGGATGAGCTGTTCACACACTTGCCGTGCGATGGCGCGCACAGCAGCTTGGGATTGCACATCACCCTGAAGAAAAAAACAAAAAAAACGAGCTCTTAACAGTCTGATATTACATGACCTCACAGTAGACGCCACTAGACCCACCACTTTTCTACTAGAGCAACCACAGCTGCATAAAAGCCCAGACCAGTGGTTGATTAATTGGTGGGCGGGTGTTTTGTGGGTGTTTAAATGAGTGTACGCCACCTTTGTTCCACACACTGAAGCCTCCTTATATTTATATTGGCCATTACAGATAGCACACTTATGACAGCAAAGTAGAGAAGATTCGTATTATATAGAAATACAAATCAGATTGTTATTCTTTAAAACATTTGGACATAACCTTATTGATTTTGATGGTGCTTCCACTGAACTGATACTCTACAGAAGATCTACACATTTTAAAATCAACCCTTTTTTTTTTATTGCAGTTGATAGATAGAATTGGTAGTGGGAAATGTATTAAAATGAACTGGTGTCTGGGCATCTGTCTTGGTTTGGACTGAGGAGATCTATAAAGGAAGCACTACATATGAGTGCATGATGCTACTGTATGTGAGAAATAAGAGGGTTAAGAATCTGGTCTGAAGTCACATTTTTAATACAGATTTAACTTTTTGTATAAAAGACCTCACTAGATATTCATTTTCAACTTCTAGTGACCCAAAACTAGAGTTGAAACTGCTCATAACTTGAAAAGTTGTGGACATGATATTGACTGAATAAAGTTGTAACTGCTAACCTTATTAAAGAGAAACTTTACTGTTCTCTGTGGGTCTGGAGGAGCTTTCTAAAGTTAGCATCATAGTGATGTTATCAGGGTTGTCTCGGGTCAGGCTTGTGACTCAAAAATGTTTAACAGAAAACTGGCATTACAAACTCGAGGTGTGGCGTTTGAGAGAAGTGGACATTTAAGAGGAAGGAGGTGTAATGACTGTTGATATAGAGCTGCATTATGGGATGTGAGGGATCCAGTTCTAGGGAAGAAAGGTCAGGATGCTGCTTAGACTTTGAGCATTATTCTCTAATTTATCCCAATTTAATTGAAGACAAAATCACCATGCACCTCCCAAATAAAGATCCTTTAAAACATTGATGTTGTTTAATTAAGAACTAGGCTTTTACTGGTTGCTTGTTATGGAGTCACACTTCTAATATATGATATACAGCATGGTGCATGGTAATATTGTAAACTCATATATGCATCTTAAATAAAAACATGTCTCACTGCTAAACTGATGTTTACAAAGAATTTAACAGCTGGCAGTTTCCTTTTTTGTACTAATCATCATCACCATCATCATCATCATACAATAATTCGATTTGACATCTATCACGGTGTATATCGCAAAAATATATTAGGGAGTACAGCTTTATCGTAAATGTTTCCCCTGTTCAATCATTACCATAAAGCACACTGTGAAATGAGGTGAAGATGCACATTAACCAGATTATAACCCACAAAACGTACAACAACTGTTAATGTGTTTTTAAACAGACTTCATGTCGACTCTTCCAACAGAAATTAACTTCAGTGACGTACGGATGTCCCTAACAGTTCATAAATGGAGCAGAAACAGGAATTACAGGTTTGATTAAAGCTGGCGAGTCGCATGTCTCTCAAGCCCTATGCAGTGATGACCTGGCTACTGTGTCAGCAAAAGAACAGACCCCGCTCTGCTGCAAATATGAACCATGCACACTGATTTGATTTGGCTGTAAATGAGGTTGAGCGAGCGAAAGACAGAAATAAAGTGATTGTTTGTGCAAGAGACTGATGTGAAACATTAAATGTGTACTGGAGAATAATTCCGTTTCTTCAAAACAAGGTTGTGAAGCATTAGTGAGTAATAGTTTTATTTCAGCAAAATAACAATATTTCCATGGCAAAATGGCACAGTAAAACCTCATATTCTCTAAACAGTGGTTGAAGTGAGCGAGTGGA
>OMLP01017733.1:49071-96538 GCA_900302685.1 Spondyliosoma cantharus | reverse complement strand
TTGTATTTATTTAATTAATTCAATTCAATTCAATTCAATTCAATTCAATTCAATTTTATTTTATTTTATTTTATTTTATGCCACCTGCAGTTCTGACCTCGGCCACACGGGGGCGACACCACCTCTCCGGAGGCGGAAGCAGTTTCCTGTCAGCTGCCACAGTGTTGTTTTGGTCGTCCTCGTAGCTGAGCGTAGCTAGCCGCTCTTCTTCTGTTTGTGTCGCTTCGACAGCTGAAGGGAAATGAAGAAGTTTTTCGATGACTTCAAGAAAGACATTAAATTTAAATCTGCGGGACCGGGGAAGAAACTAACAGCAGAAACCGGGTAAATACCAAACTTTTTCTCAGCAACTTCTTCAGCGCTAGCAAACATAGCTAACTGTCTAACGTCTTCTAAATTTGAATTAGAATACAGCTAATTGCTGGTCATTAATGATTATTGGGTTGATTTTAGCATGCTTTAAAGCTAACTAGGGGAGTGATGCTTAGTATTTTTTAGTCTTTGTGAAGTAGCGGTTAACTGGCTGTCTGTTTTCCGTTATTAACTGGATTATATCAAACAACGTAGGGCGGAAAGCGTCCATCCATTATCAGTTAGAGCTAATCTCTGAGTAAGCTTATTCAGCCACTAGTTTAAGTAAGCCAGCTAAAGTTAGTTTTAGTCATAGTTAAGCCGCCTAAGTGCTCACCAGAAAAACAGACCCGCTGTGTCACTTACGTTTGGACTTTGTCGCTGTTAGCATGTGGTAGCCTAGTAAGCTAACATGAACACATCTCGTGTGTTGAAAGGAGAAGTTGTGGCTCTGTGCCGACGGAAACGTGAGGGCCAACACGCCTCTTCACTCCACTTCTCTGTCCTTTTAAACGCTGTAGTTCCAGGCCCGATGTGGTGCAGAGCAGCTCCAGTGCCAAGAATAATCGCCATGCTCCCACTGAAGGAGCCCAGCGGGCAGGAGCTGCAGCCCTGGCCAGGATCGAGCAGCGGCCGAAGGTGAAGGTCCACACCTCTCAGGACGCCATCAGGAACCAGGGTGAGACACACAGTCATCATCCAACCATGGTTCAGTCAGGGTGGTGTCTGAAATCTAAATGATTTCCACCCCCACCTTGCATCACTGTTAGTATTTTGGACTGTGTGACGTTAATGCTTTGAATAATATTGCTTGCATGCAGCTGTCACATGAGGTTTGGGGTGGTGGAGCCCTGATTCAGATTTGGTTCATGGGTTGTGGTAATGACAGATCTGATACAGCCTTCCATTTATAGGCCACCTAACACCATTAGATTATGTGAATTATAGAAACAGATGATGTTTTAGTGTCAACTAGTGTTGTCACGAATATCAGTATATCAATACATGACTCTGAATGGTTTCAGTACTCATTCTCTGCAGCATTGAAACACTGATACCAACTATACTTTCTATCTCTGTCTTCCTCCCAACAGAGAGTTAACACATGCACTGCTCAGTGCCCACACCTCCTCCCACTCTATTGTCTATAATTATCAGGAGTAAATTAACTTAGATGCTGTTGTGCTCGACACACAGTACACAAGCGTCGGTATGCCCTCAATGTTTTGTCAGTTTTTTCCCCTGTGATATGAGAAATTGTACTAAATATAGATATTTTTCAAGGTGTCATGTCGTGTCCATTCAGAAACGTTCGTTGGTAGTTGAATGTCTTAATAGCTAGCTTTATTTTTCTTTTGCTTATTGTCTGTTAGCTTTCAAGTGAAGTTCAGGCTGCAGGTTTTTGGATATTGTCGACAGCATTTGTAATCGCATCGTCCTTGCTGAAACGCAATATGAGCAGCCAGTTTTCAGTGCAAAAGTACTCTTTGCTGCCCATGTACCTTAATCCATTCTCTCATACATATTCTTTTCTTTTTCTTCCTTGTTTTTTCACTGCAGACCACTGCTTCGCCCCCTCGTCATGTCTCGCATGTGTGATCTTGTACCGTGTGACCGTCTGTCCCTGATCAGTCATGTAGTGTGCAAAGCGCAATAAACTGCAAGCCTCCCGATTACAAGGCAAACAGTTGTGTCACCGAGGCATAAAAGGCACTAGTTACGAGAAAAACAGAAAAGGACTCTGAATATAATTGCATGATTTTCTGTGTTTATTTGTAGTTAAAAAAGAACTGGAGGCAGAGGCAGCTGCACTGGCTGAAAAAGACAAGGCAGCAGGAGCGGAAGTATGTATTACATCAATCTGTTTGAGACTATAGGCATCAAGTTTTGCTCAGGTTGATCAGTTTCTAGTCCAACGATATTGATGAGTGACAATTCTTTTCAGGGATCCAAAGTGCCTGTGAAAGATCCCACCTGCCTCTCAGTGTCAGGTGTGTATTTCACCTGTCCGCTAACTGGAGCCACATTAACTAAGAGTGAGAGGGAGGTACACATTAAAGAGGCCATTTTAATGGTACGTCTGAAGATATTGTCCCTTGTTTTGGCTTTAATTACCACTTGTTTGCATTTCTCAGCAACATATTACTTTAAGCTAAATGTGAATTAATGTGAATCCACTGTTTATTGTTAATAAAACATGTACTCTGTCGTTGCCGTCAGCGGTTTGAGGAGGATCCAGTTGAGGCCTCTGTTATGATGATCCACACGTTCAACAAAGACAGAGACAAAGTCAAGGTTGCTGTCGACATAATAAGCAAGTAAGAAATTTAGCAACTGTTAGATGTGAGGTTATCGTTTAGCTAGCCGACTGTGGATTTAATGTTTTACTTGTTTTCCTCAATTATCGCAGAGTAGAAGATCATAATTACATGTTCTCTTCATTGTTTTGTCAATAGGTATGTTGACAATATATGTAAGAATCCCACAGAGGAGAAATACAGGAAGATTAAACTCAGCAACAAAGTGTTCCAGGTCTGTTTGTGCTTTTATGACAGATTAAGATTTAATGGCATCCCTCTGAGTAGAAGCATAACAAAGCTATTTCTGCATTTCTTTCATATAATTTCCTCTTACGTTTCAGGATAAAGTTCGTAGTGTGGAGGGCAGTAGAGAGTTCCTGCAGGCGCTGGAGTTCATATCCGTGATGCTTCCTGTGGATGGTCAAGGTAAATAAATCCTGCTGCCTTTAAATAAACAAGGCTGTTGGGCTTTCTTTGATTATATCACAGTAAACGGATCATTTAGAAAGTCGAGCATGGCTTATTTTGATTTGTCTTACCTGTATCTCAGAGGAGGAAGAGGAGTTCCTGGTGTTACCGGAGCAGAGTGCAGACGCCCTGGAGTTGATGAAGGAGAGGAGGGATCGTCTCCAGAGAGGCGAGGCGGTCAGAGCTCAGCTTGACAGACAGCCTCAGGCGTTCAGACCTTCTCCCAACGCCCAGCGCTTCGAGCTGCCGCCTGAATTCTACAACCTGACGGCGGATGAGCTCAAGAAGGAGCAACAGCAGAGGTACTACATTTTTAAACGTATGCACCAATAAACAAGATCGTATTTGATGTCTAGCAAATACAACGCCATAAAGTACATTCCTCATCATGCAAGGGAATCGTGTGATGTTTCAAATCCAGCTGTGCCTGTGGCAGAGCATGCAAGTGTTGAACTAATCGATAACCCATGACGAATTACTGGCAGCTATGAGCGTGGTTTAGGTGTGATGACCAGTGAAAGAAGCAACTGTTTGTTTAAAAACAGCAATGGCAGCTCCTCAAGGAGTTAGCGTAGCTGCTATAGCGTCAGTTACATCAGAACTGGAGAGGGTATGTTATTTAAAGTCCTTTCCAAACAAACACATAATGTCATATTATTGTGCAAATCTAATTTTCAAAATGATTCCTCACATCTGCATTTGCTCTCTTCCAGTAAAAACTCCTGACTCATTGTGCTTGATTAAATCTTGCACAAGCCGCTCTAGACTGTTGCCAAAACAACCACATAAATGTCTGTGCTGTGGTGCACAGCAGGCCGGTTGGTTACAGCTTGTGTTGTAGTTTGAGAAAAAGAAATCCATCTTCCCCTCAAACCACTTAATTACATGTTGTTGAAACTATGGCGGCTGTCAGACATTCACTGTGTCCAAAAATTCTATTAAACAGATATTTATTTGCACTCGGCTGAATATTCGACTCCCCTCAGGAGAAGACGAGCAGATGAGCGTAAACAGCCTCAAACATACTGATCAATAATGCATGATGATGGATCTCAGCAGGAGCGCGGTACACCTCAAGCCATGAAAATACAAAAGTGTGGTCTACTGTTGTTTGTTCATCATTTTAGAGAGCCTGCACTCAATGCACTTGTGTGTGTTTCCCAGGAGTGAATTGGTGGAGAAGAACGCCATGCTGCGCACCAAGGCCATGAGGGAGAAGGAGGAGCAGAGGGAGAGAAGGAAATACAACTACACCCTGCTCAGGATCAGACTGCCTGATGGCACCCTGCTGCAAGGTGAGAGCCCGTTTTACAAATCAGTTCAGGGGATGAGTCAACACTCAGACTGACAGAGCCCTGATAGAAGCTGAAGTGAGTCGGTAAAGCGGGCTTGTGATTTCAGGGACCTTCTATGCGTGGGACCGGCTGCCTGTGCTGTTCGGGTTTGTCCGGGAGTCCCTGGTGGACGGCTGGCAGCCCTTTGAGCTCATCGCTCCTGGGAGTCAGAAACTACAAGAGTCGGACGAAGTCGCTCTCGCAGAGTGTAACTTGGTGAGTGAAAACCGGAGTCGTCTCATGAAACTGGCCCAGAGAAAGTTTTTAGATAACATTTTTGTGTCGTGAGGTCGGTGCTATTTTTATTTTCTTTGATCAAATCCAATGAAAAAGATTTAAAAAAAGTGGTTCCTTCAGAACCATGAACACACACTTAAACTTAAGTTTATTTTGAGTCGGCCCCATACACACTGGCCTGATATCACAAATACTCACCACACCACCAAATGTGTCTTCATGACTGCTGAAAAAAGTCCCCTATGAATGCACTGTCACTGTGGCACAATGGCAAAAATGTGTTGTTTTCTCCATTCAGTAATATTCTATATTTGATAGCAGCTTTAAGGCTCTGGTAAACACATTAATGAAACAAAGAACAGGTTGAACATTAATAATGAAATTAACTGTGAACTTGCTGTCTAATGTGTCATCTTTTATACAACCAGTATTAACAGCTTCCTTTGGTTAACATCACACTGTGCCTGAATGTTTGCCCTCAGGTCCCTGCAGCGCTGCTCACTTTTGCCTGGGATGCAGCTGTGCAGGCGGATATTGCAGCTGCAGGTGGAAAGAGCCCCACCCTCCTCAAGCCGGAGCTGCTGGAAACCATTCGGACCCTGAGCTGAGGGCCCCTCGCTGTCCCTGAACTCCCCCCCCTCCTCCCCCTGCTACAGTACCTCCCTTTTCTGGCACTTGATGGGGTGAAATTGCCTCTTACAGAAGACTAGTAATGAGTTTATTTTTACAGATCCTAACCTGAATCAGTAGCAGTGATAGTGAAGGGGCAACTTCACCCTAATGCTTCTGCTGAGCACCCCTCCCTCTCTCCATGTGGGGATAAAGCCAACACTACAGACGGGGTCAGCAGCACGTTGTGTTGAAGGATGAATTTTACTAACCGATGTGAAAGGAGAAAGAGCGAGGGCCAAGTGGTGTTTTTGTCGTATCCTGAATGAATGTACATGCTGTGTGGTGAACAGACTGACAGCAGTCCTCTGTAACAGTCAGGTATACTTTACTTCATGTGGCGTCTTCAGAGACCTTGTTTTTACTGTGTCCACACTTCCTCTCCTTGTTTTGAAGTAAACATTGCGTTGGACTAACAGTGGTACACCTCTGACTGTAGAGAGTCAAATGAATCGGTTCAGATATTGACTTGTGTTGGGTAGTTCAGCGCCTGGCGTCTTTCATTTTTAAAGCTGCTGGGTGTCGGCGCACCAGCTTTACTTTCAGACTTGAAAGGCTGTTATCTCCGTTCAGCAGTGCTCAAGTTTAAACAGTGTTTTGTCTGATTTGCTGTGATATGAGTCCGGCTCGTCCGTTTTGTCCTCTGCTCTGCAGAAGCCTCGCACTCCTTGGTGTTGTGCAAGACTCCTTTTGATTTCTTCAGTCAGTAAAACCCCAAATAGATTTTTATGTCTATGAGCACAAGCCTGAATTGTTAACATGTTTTTTTTCTGATTAATTTCACTTCAAGTGAAGTCAAAAACTACAAACATTATTTATTGACAAGGCCCCCAAGGTATTTAAAGCATTAGCCATGTGCTGAGGGTGTGGATACTAAAATATGTTCTTATATTTTACGAGTCTGAAGCATTTTCCAGCATTATGCACAACTTTATAAAACAGTTTTGAAGCCCAAACACGCAGCTTTGTTCACTACTCGTGTGATTAATGGGTGTAATTGTAGAGGCTCACTGCAGACGCTTAATGTAATGTACTCGCCCTGGCATGCAGGCAGGCATGAAGTATCTTTCTGTTGTTAAAACTGGCTGCATGGACTCGTCTTTGATGGTGGTTTTGTAATTTGTTTGCATCAAACACATTTCCTTGATATAAAAATGGTCTATATTTCGAACTGGGTGGAGTATATGAAAAATGTAAGTCACGGCGGCTACAAGCCTGCTGCATCCAGTAAGATATGAAAGGGACTGAAGATTCAAATTGATCTCTTGACAGTGTCAAACGTTTTAGATCCATACTTTCCCTTGAAACATGTCAATGAAGGTTACATGTATTTTGGTAACGCTTTTGCTGTCTACACCAGTTTAACCTATAAAAGCTTATTACAGTTTCTCCTGCATGTGTTTTGGTTAAGACGACAACAAACCTACCTCTCACTGCTCGTCTCTCTGACACATCCCAAGTGAGTTGTACACAAACGTGTAATAGATCTTTAAAGTCCTGGCATTGTTTATTTTAAGTTTGTTCAACAATAGAAATCGGTCATCACCTCACACCTTTGTGAATAGTTGCACACCAACAACACATCTAGAAGTGCTGGGTTAAAATTTCCCAGCATCTGTAAGGCCAAGTCAGCCATAAGCGGCATTTCTTTCTTACTGCCATCTCGTTCAGCCTGTTACCCTGCAGGTATTCAATGGAAGGAAGGTGTAAATGTTTTCTCAGCATTGTAACCTTATTAAAAGAATTAGTGAGCAGTTGTGATCTGTCCAGATGTTCCGAGTTGTGTTCTGTTGCTTTTTAACCTGCCTGTAATAAAGACCGCTTGCGTTGCATCTCAACTTTTGTTTCATAAACAGAATTATGAGGCAAAGCAGTGTCTGATTTTAACCTGTACATATAGAGAAGCTACCATCACACGAACAACGACACCTCATTACATCACCATGCTGAATTTCCTATAAAGAAATGTTTTGCATTCTAGTGTTGGACAAGTACAAGTATTTAATTAATGCTTTATTGAAAACAAACAGAGCAGCTGCTAGTGGAGCACTGAGGGTTCAGGACATGTCTGACAAATGTGAAACTGTTGTAATGTTTAATATTGCTGCTCCACCACCACGTTAATCAAAACACAAATTACTGGATCAGACTGTCGGCACCTTTTAGAGATGCTCCCTACTTGTCACTATGTAAACAGTGAAATAACAGTAAAGCTTGTCTTAACAGTGATCAAAAAAGATGGTCAACATTAATACAAACTGCTGAGGAGAGGTTGCAAAACAACAATGTTACTGCCCTGGGGTGGCCAATCATATTCCAGACATCAATACAATTAAGATTTGATGGAAGTTACTAAATAAAACCCAACGTTGTGGTCCCCACGCAGCCTGTCGGCACTTGAGTAGTTTTCAAAAGGAAGGGAAATTAAGAGCTTATTTTTCCAGATTTGTTTATTACCAAGACATTTTATTGGAACACACAGAATTTATTTATTATACTTATTTCAATATTACTTACTTTAGGGAGGGGGAAGGCTAAAGTTGATACACTTTCAGCCAATAAAGTCAAATCAATTGCTTGCAAGTCTTTTTTTCAGTTGAGCGTCTAAAAGTGTGAAATTAGTTCACAGGCGAGAATTCAATTGAACATAAAGAATAAGGTTTTCAGTAATATGAATATGAATGTTTGCTTGGGTTTACACCGAACAGTTAATTGATTTAATTCGTACCAAATAAAGCAAAATACTTAGAAAATTGCAGTGCCCAGATGTGCATATATGCGAGTCGTTGTTCAAGGGTTGATTACTAGTTATTGAACAGATCATTTGTATTTTTGTAAAGACTCACAGATGACAGAGGAGTAACCTCAGGCACTTCTGCATCTTATGTTTTTTTTTAATCATCCACATCTCAGCCAAAACAGCAGTTCTTTCTAAGACCAGCAGCTGTCAGAGTGGTGCCGGTGTTAGCGTCATGTTACCAGATGAACCCACATGAATGGCAAGGAATGAATGGAATATAAAAGTGCAGTACTTTTATTCATGTTTAATGAATTTATCCTGTTCAAGTATTCTTGAAAAAAATACAGAAAATACATATTTATAAAACATCGTGAAACTGGACCTAACTGTACAAGTACAGGTATAGCAACTACTCCAGTGAGCTGTCAGAATTAGAAATTGCAGAATAAATGGCCCCACTGAATACAAACAGAAATGTTCAGACGGACTTTCAGCCTCTCATTTCCCAGCTCATATTTCAGTTAGACAAGAGGAAATCCAACCATGCTGTGAATTCAACATTTCAAAACCGTAAATAATGATCACTGTGTCTTGGATGTTTCTCATGAAAATCGGGCACTTCTGTTCTGCTCTTCCTCCCTCTGTTCAACCCAATCTGCTGTAGCTAAAGCAGTGCTAGAGAGACTTTCACCTTCCCATGCCAAACATTCCTGACTGAAAAATCAATTGCAAAAATCAGACACATAGTTAATGAACACTGGACAAACAAGCCTGTCCTCAAATATCAATTCAGACGCTCTGATTTTATGCACAACTACATTTTACAGGCAAGACTCCCGACTCCTTTAAAATATTTAGGTGAGCGTGAACTCATAATACTGAGCAGACGCCACCTGCTGTGAGCCGCCGGTACCAGAGTGTGGTGCTTCATCTCGCTTGAAGACTTGATTTGATTCTGTCTTGGACGCAGTAGAGTTCAGAACCAGATGGGAGGAATTTGAGGGAAACTTGAGGGCAGCTTGGTTAGAGGAGACGGTCTGTCCTGTCCTCAGGCAGTGGCCAGTGTAGGAGCAGCGCTGGCTGTGGGAAGAGCAGCTGTGTCGGAGGGGGTCACTTCCATCGGACAGTCTCCCTCACTGGACGAGTTCTTTCTGGTTGGACCTACAGAGTAATTTTACATTAGCTTTTTTTCTTCCAAAAAATAACCCAAGGCATCCATTTCTGTAGAGCGTGGGCATATGTTTGAGGCTGCTGTATAAAACACAGTGAGGACGTCTGTAAGATTTATGTCTTAACTAGTGTTTGTCTGAACACTGCAGCTGTATCCAATTATTAAAGGGCCAGGAGGTGATTAGCTTGACGGGCACTACAGCCAAAAGAATGTCATGGTTGGATGGACACACTATTCAGTTTGTGTATGGAATCTGTACAGGATGTGCTAAAAGGCAGGTTTTTAACTTGGACAGAGCCAGGCTAGCCACTTCTACTGCTCCTAGTCTTTACACTAGGCTAGGCTTATTGCCTCACAGTTACAGGTCAGTACACGACAAGGACATAAGAACCATATCTAAACCAAACCAGACAGTTACACATCAACTCTTTCCTGCACATAATCACAAACGTATAATACAAACTGAATCATAAAGAAAGCAAACAAGCATTTCCCAAAATGCCCACCTATTCAAATTATATTGTATTATATATGATAGATATGTCTACTTATGTTTTGTATATATAGAACAGCTTTTTATTCACTCACCACTCTCTGTGGAGATGATGACACAGTCTTCCTCGTCATCCTCCTCAGTATCAGCTTGAAAACCGTCTGTCTCCAGAGCTTCCGTCTGGAAAATACAGATTTAAGACCATTTAAGCCAGTAATAGGGTGCAATCCACATGTGAAAAGCAGATTTTCATTAGATGATCAAAAAGCCAGACTAAACTGAGTAAACAAAGAACGAGAACATTGCAGTGAAGTTTGCGTGGTAATGCCAAAATCTGTGTTTCTTTATCAGTACTAATTATTGTCCCACAAACGGAGAAATTTGTTACAAATGGGGACACTTGTTAAATTTGTTTACCTGCTCCGGGTCAGTACATTTCTTCATGAACTTGGTGATTGACATGCTGCCTGTGCTCTTCCTTTTATTGGAGGATGAAGATGAGGCGGAGGAGGTCTGGGGTGTAGTGGGAGAGTTTCCCTGAGAGCCTGTGGCTGCCTGCGGTTCTTCACGGGACTCTTCTCGAGCTCCTGTGGTGAGGTAGGTCCACTGGCAGGGCACGGGAAGAGCCTCCTGCCCATGACGGGCCAGAACCTCTGTGTGCACATACCAGCAGCAGCGTCTGTAGGTGGAGCGCTTCTCATACACAGCATTGTCTTTCATGAGGCGCCGCACCTGTATTCTGATGGGGGAGAAGTAATTTTACAACCTTGGAAATGGACTAGATGTATTATGAAGACATTTAAACATGGCATTTTTTAGCTCACATGTCAATACAACGATTGTGATCACCAAATATTTTGTTTTACCTGGTGGGAATATTTTCTACTGAGCCCTGAGGGCTGGACAGTTCAGGAGGTGATGAGGAGGAAGAGGAGGACTGATGACGACAAAACTCCTGAAACTCAGTGATGATCACTTTACTGCTGTTGATATTGCCGTGCAGCAGAGGCAACAGCTGACCGAGTACTGTGGGGGAAAAAAAGCAGAACAGATGTTTTTAGATTCACTCGTTCACTCATAAGAAATATTTGATAATTACACAAAAATACAGTAAAAGGTCATCCACAGTTTATTGACACCTTGAAGACACAGATCTTCAGCTAAAGAAAGACTGTTCTCAAACTTCAATCCATGTATTTAAGTGAATCACGTAACACACTTACATAGTGCTTCTCTCTGACACCTCAGTGACTGCTCCTCTGGGCTCGGGCTGGTGTCTGCTTTCGGTAAGGGCTCGACCATACACATAGCATACGGCTGGAGGAGCTGCAAACCAGGTGCTTCTCCCTCCCAGACACAGCCCTTTACCACTGGCTCCAGCACCTTCATCTTCTTCTTGGTGGACATCAGCTCATCCCACTCCCTCGCTTTCATTTTCTGGCGTAGTTTCAGCTTCTCCAGATCACCACCCTCCTGATAGATCAAATGTGTGTCAATAAGTGGTGCAACAGGAAGCACACACACTTTAGAGAAAATCCAAATAACACCTGTGTCAGATTAAAGCGACAATTTAAAATGTAATGAAAAAACGTCCAATATCACACCTCCTCTTCTAAAGCTCCTTCATCGTCTGAAAGGTAGCCATGAGGAACAAAGAAGCCGTCATCATCATCGTCTTCACCGCCTTCCTCTTCATCTTCCTGAAAATGAACAATAATGTCAACAAGGCTTTGTAAAAAGTATTTAGTAAATTATTATCATAGGTTAATTGTTCCTACTAATTTCCTTGCTGTGATGAGGCAAAATGAATATGTTTTGTTGCTGGCTTTTCAGTCTTAAAAAAAAACTCAGACTTTTATATTCATGCTTTTAAAAAGGCCACAGCATTGTTTTTGAATGCTTGTAAAGTATGTTTCAAAATGACAGCTTCATTTTGAGCTTGCAGAGACAGAAGCTAAACATGAGAATCCATTTGTGAAAATTGAATTGGCTTTTTGTATTTTGTTGTCCAAGTTCCACTATTGTTACAGGTGCAGGTAGGCAAGCTTTTCTCGAAACTGTTGCTGTGCATGAATTTCAGAGCCGGCAGCAACTTTTCAACCTTTTCATGGACCCAATTTCTCATTATTCTTTCTTTAAAATACATTTTTGTCTCTTGGTTATACTAATAAATGGGTATCACCTACAACTGTTCTGCTAGTTTCAAGGCCCTACGAGCTACAATTGTTATGGTGTATTGTGAGAAATGGTCATCAGCTGCTGCCTGAGAGCCGAAAAATCAATCTTAAATACATGCTTTGTTTGGCACTTATGCTACTGCATTCAATTTGCAGATGAAAAGGTACCTGAAGGCATCCTTACAAGTGTTTTTAACTATAATACTAGACATTGAAGTAGACACTAAATAAACAGAGAATATGTTACAATGAAACAACAACAAAACAAACTGTTTTTTCACTCTCAAATAAAACTCACCCCTTCACTGTGTGACAAGGACTCTCCTGGTTCCTCTTCCTCCCATTCTTCATCACTGTCCACCTCATAGTCTAACACATCCTGTGGTGACAGAACACAGTTATTGGTCTGGCGGGAATGCAAATGCGGATTTCCCGATAGTCAAAACCTTAAATCAGAGCTAAAATCATGTAATCTGACTTTTCAGTTTATACAGATAGACATCTGTGTTGCATTTAAATATTTGCCAAAGTGATCCAGTTCATCTAATATAAAAAAGGAATGCTTCGTACTGTTGGGATCTCCCGTGGTGCAACAAGTAAACTGAAGAGGTTGATGCTTTTGCTAAAGGGTTCTTACCTTATCTTGTCTGAGTGGGCAGCGAGGTGAGATGTGTGAACTCTTCTTACTCCAGGTTCCCCAGTATGCTGGACGGTAGTTTCCATGAAACTGCAGCAGCTTCATGGGTCCATAACGTTTACGATCAGGCACATCATCTGGTTTAGACCCTTCCACTGTTATACACTCACTGGGAAAACAGTACACGTGGGTCAAGATGCCATAAGGTTACAGGAAGTTACAGGAAAATATTAAAATAATAATGTATAAATTGTATCCAGTTTAATTTTCTTAAAGCCACTTATAGGTAGTGGCACACATGACGCACTAAGCAAGTATATGAAGTTACACATATGTAACATTAAGTGATTGTTTAAAACCAGCATTGTTTGTTCTGGCTTCAACTGCTAAGGTAATCAATGAACCATGGCACACACAAGTAGATGTAACTGAGGAACCACACAGCCATGATATGTTTTGAGGAAGGTCAGCAAGGAAGTAATATATAATATTTACCATGTTCTATGAGCATGTATTGGGTTTAACCAGTACAGTTTATCATTTTTGATGCGTGTCAAAACCAAGACCAATCCTCATTTCAGCAATAAATATAAAAGGTCAATGAACATGGGGCAATGTACACTAATTAGGATAATCAGTATTTCCAGTCTCACCCGAGTGAGTCCGTCTGTCTGGGATTGGTGGGTCCCGACTGGCGTGGTTTTCGCCCGATCCAGTCTTGCAATCCTTTACAATTATCAGCAGGGTTCTTCAAACACCGATCCAGGTCCTCCAGAACAGAGTCCTCACACTGTACCCGGCACAGAGGTGCCAGAAACACGTTTTCTTTGATCTCAAATGGAGCAAACTTCCCACACGCAGCAGCAAGTGTCTGAAATCGAAACACAACGTGTTGCACATTATTTCTGGGTGTTTATTCAGTTGATCATGATGTTGCAACCATAACACGGATTTAGATTATGCATTAAGGGTGTTCATTATAGAGGGGGAAAACCAACCTGAACAGCCAAAAACCTTAAGTGAAATCTATTTTACATTTCTGTTATAGTGTGATATGTATTTACCTTTGGAGCCTGCTGGATCTTAGGTTTCTGTAGAAACCTTGTAATTTCTGCTTTCTCCGCTTTGAGGCGCTGCAAACAGACAGACATCAGTCAAAAGATCTTTGGTAAAATGGTTCATTACTTATCTGGAACAAGAAATGTTGTAGCAAGTACCTAGCTTACACCAACACTTTTCTTCATAAACTTACTTCCTTCTCTTCCTTCAACCGTTTCTCTTCTTCCTTTATCCTCTTCTCTTCTTCTTTCTTCCGTTTTTCTTCAAGCTTTGCCCTAAAGTAAGAATCCAGCAAAAACATTTAGCACACCCAAATCAGTGTGTTAGATCATATTTAACAGCAACATTGACTTACGGAGCCAAAAGGATAAGTCTTGACTTCAGAGTAAAAGGGCCTTGATTTACTCACTCTAGCTTTGATTTCCGTTGCTCCTCTTTTGCTTTTAACCTGTCTGCCTTTTCCTTCTCCTCCTTTTCTTTTTTCTCTCGTTTCTCTCGCTCATCCTTTTCTTTTTTCTCTCGTTTTTCCCTTTCTCGCTCCTCCTTTTGCTTGCGAGCCTCTTCTTTCTTTTTCTCCTTTGCAGCTTTGGCTTCTTCTTTCTGGCGTTCCTTCTCCTGTCGCAGCCGAAGCCTCTCCTCCTGTTCTTGTAAACTCTACAAGTGCAAAAGTTATGTCAATTTTTCTACTAAAATAAAAATTTTAATAAGTGACAAAATGGATGAAAATGAAATCAGGCTGTTTGAATTTGAAACAGTTTAAACCATGCTCGCAGTTTATCCTTCAAAAGTCTCACCTTCATTGAGCGCCTTTTGATCTTTTTCTGATCTGCTGGTATCTTGGGGGTGGTCTTTGGCCCCTATGAAAAAAAATAGTCATTGTCTGAATGTTTTTGAAACAATGACATCCATCCTAGTCAAGGTTTCATTTGCATGATTTATAGCTGGACAAATCATCTGCAATTACACCAATATCGTGCTATATTTTGAACTGGATTCTTAATTACCTTCATAGATAAATGTTCTCAAAGGGCTGTCACATCTTTGATCGACATATTTCAATATATAATTTGATTTTGTCAGTAAAGCTAATGTCTAATGTGATAAGAGCAGCGGAAAAATAATCTAGAATTTTACCCATTGATCAATTAATTATGTTTTTTTATGAGTTAAGCTCTGGAAATTGTCAAGTTAACATGCAAATGCTAACCAAAATCTCTGTAATCAATAAACCACCAAGAAGACGATCACAGCAAGACACTTCACTAGAAACCATATAGCCAGCAAATGATGGTTTTCCTAGCTTGCACTCCTCTCGTGTCATGTTTTTAAAAAGTTGAAACTTTCTCAAGTGTTCAGCACAAGGCGCAGTGTTACACCTCTTAATCAATTGATTACCTTTGCTCATGCACACAGCCCTAACTCTGTCTGACCACACTGTACTTATTAACGATATATTTGTTTTTGTGTAATGTACACAGACACATTAACAAAAAAAATGTATATACTGATCAACTAACATTGTGTGATACGATGCATTACTAAGTGGGATTAAATTAAATGCAAGTGATGGCGATGTACATACTGATGGTGTAGTAGTGGGTGTAGGGTCATCACTCTTCTCTGGTGAGCTTTCGCATGAGGAGCTGACTGATGGAGATGACAGCATGGACCTGTCTCCCAAACTGGAAACGTTTCCTGACTCATTCTGCTCCTCTGGCTCACTTTCAGAATCCTGTGTTGTGTCAAGCTCAGAGATAGATGCTGTCTGATTCAAATCTTTATCCTCCACCTCTTCGGCCTCATCGCTGTCCACTGTGCAGTCTAAAGTGTGTGTTTCAGGAGTGTGATCCTCATTGCTGGATTTCCCAGAAGAGGCAGTTTTGTCTTTGCTCTTATGCTTGTCTTTTGTTTGGAGGCAGGGAGAGGCAGCAGCAGGTGGAACAAGGCGCTTTACGGGAGACGAACTGTTGTCCGAGGTCAGATCTATTACCGCCTTCTCACTTAAGGATGCAGGTCGCCTGCGACTCAGGAAGCCATCAAGGGGCCCGCGACCATTAACCAAGGGTGGGCCACTGTGCACAAGGATTGGAGAGGACTCATTTTCATTCTCTCCGTCTGGGACTTCTGGTTCAGGGCAGGCATGTGCACAAGGGCGTTTAGGCGGCTGGTTCTCTTTAGGTTCAGGGTTCAGGCGCTTGAACGGGAGACGAGCTGCAAGCAGAATTAAAACAAATAAATTGTGTCATCATAATGGGTGTTGTGTTGTATTTGTCCGCATTATGTAGGACAGATGATTCAGCTATCACAAAGTTGTTTATCCAAATGCAGTCTTAAATTCTGTAAGGTTCAAAGTTATGGCTGAATTATTATGTATAAAGTTAATTAATGTCTTGACTGATAGACTACACACAAAGTTATGTCAGTGTAAACTCAGATTTAAGGGCCTTAACAAATTCTTTTTTGTGAATTTTTTTGTAAGAGTTTGTGTATTAGCGGGGTTGGTAGCTCTAATTTCAGGTGGGGTTACTATGTATATATAATGCCTCTGGAGAGTAATTAACAGAAAGTAAGCAATATACAAAAGTAGTAACAAATTATCAACAGGCATTATGAATGTACAGTAGGGTAGGACATGGATGGTAATAAAATTATTGACCTTCCATGCCAGGTTATCATCAATGGCATCTGATAATGTCTTATACTCACAGATAAACTTTCAACAGTGTCAATAAAGTAACAAAAATAAACATTGTATTTACCTTGGATAAGTTTCTTGTTGGCATTGTTACTTGACTTACAATCCATGCCTGAAAAGAACAAAAACATAGGCACATCAGAACCTCTTGAGTATATTCTCAATTAGTTGTTTGGTCAATAAAAATGTATGAAAAATGTAATTCAGTGTTTCTCGAAGCAAACCCAAGGTGATAGTGTGTCCACAATTGTAAAGTAACTGAATACTTCAGTTTACTGTCTTTGAGGAGTAAAGAAACCTCAATAGGTTCACATTTAAGAAGCTGAGTTTTTTTTTTTTTACTTTTACCTTTTTCTTTCAAAACTACTTAAACCAATAAAACTATTATCAAACTATAGTAGTTGGCAAGTTATTCATTAATCATTCCAGGTCTAGACTGAACATCAATCATTGATACGTTTTGATAACTGTTGATCTGATGGCTGGTGTAAAGCTTTTTATAGTAGCTTAAGACACAAAGGTAGCTCAAAATGACAGCCACTGTCACAGCAAATACAGCTTCAAAAATACACCTCATTTGAATGAGTTTAATTAAAATAACACATCTACGACATTAACCACTCCACCCAGCAACTTTGTATTGTTAAGACTAGTTTACGACTATAATAACCGCATGCCAGTGCAGATAACATACTCAGTCTTCAGTTCCTAAAGATTCTATTTGTGCTTAAGTAAATTGTATAGAATAGCAAAAACGTCAGTAGATGTATGTTGTGGGAAATGTACTGCATTGACTGCCACATTAGTTTGCAACGTCTGTGTGCTAACGTTACATGGATGTAATGGTTGTATTTGGTTAGCGCTCCCGCCAACCCGTGTACTAATCGGTGCAGCAGGCCCGATCCAGTCTGCAGGACAGGCACCCTGTAGGGCTGTCAGGCACAGACTTCACAGACTATCGCAATACTTAAAACTTGGCTGAATAGTAACGGAAACTCTTTCATGTAAGCAGCTGCAGCCTCGAGAAACTCTCGAAAGAGCGAGGACAACAGAGCAGCTCTCGAGGTTCACCAACAAAAACAGCTTTCATGTGAGGCGCTAACGTGAACTACTACACAGATGCTAACACAGCTAGCTGCTCTGCTAACCTAACAAAATTAGCTACTTTGCTTAGCACCCTGGGTAGACCGATGTCCTAGCAAAGCAATGACAACAGGGCAAGCCATGTAGCCAAGTTGGCCACTAGGATAACAAGCTAAAGACCCACTAATAAGTTGAGTTTACGTCTCCTGGATGGAAAACACTGATAGTTTGGGGCCGAACTCAACTTCCAACACAACGTTATTGTTTCACAAATGACGTCGAAGTTACTGGATTGGCGTTAGGTAACGTGAAAATATTAGCAAAGCCGGGCAGCAAGTTAGCTGTACGGTTAGCTTACTGATTGAGTTAGCGGCAGATTGTCACATTAACATTAGTTTATGTTTGCTTCATAACAGTGACAACAGCGAGTTAACGTTAACTGATGTCTTTGTGGTAAACGAGGTTAATGGCGTTAACGGTTACTAACTTCAACTTCACGTTGACGAAGGGACACTTTCGTCTTGAGTTTGTCACCATTAAGTGGACGCTAAATTGTACACATAAAAATACACTCGGTCCATATTATAAAAGTAGACATTATGGCAGGTTGGTAACCATTTGGCAGTTTGTCGAACACGGACTGGCATTACCTCTTCTGCGGGGAGTCGTTGCTGCCAAATGTCCGTCCATAGGTGGGTTTTCCGCCGCCAACATCCCAACCACTAACCCGGGGCTCCTCTCGGTAGCGATACTCTCCGTCAAAACAACGGTACAGGTCACGCGAACTTCCAAGAATGCTCCTGGTAACGAACCAAGTAGTATGCTGCTAATTAAACGACATGTATTTCCGATTTATTTTACATAAAACATAGCGCACTTTCTTTCCGCGTCTCCCGCATACTTCCTCGGACTGCCCCGCTGCCTGCCTCGCGCTCCTCAGTCGGAATTGGCGGGAGTGTGTCACTTGCATCAATAACTGTCGCTGATTGGTCAAAACCAAGTTACGGCTCGCCGGTGGAGGCGTTTGTTTTGGGAGACAGCGTTGCTCGTTTACTCGGTGCTTTGTGTAGTTAAACGTTGTTTTCTCGTGCTAAAGATTTTATACGATGCTTAAATTGTTGTTTATTAAGACGATATTATGTGAAGTCATGTCATCCCGTGGTCTGAAGCTGTTAACCTTTACTTTAACATGAAATACTAGCCAACACGTCCGGGACACCCCGTGCATTAAACCGAGATTTGCCAGCTGTACAGGTCACGCCTTCTGGCTGATGTTTTGCGCTTTGTGATTGGCCGCTGAGTCTGACTTTACCAAGTCAGGGTTGCCATGTTGTGTAGTGAAATAAACGAGTTAGAGCGAAGTCTGACGCTCTCCTGGTGGCTTTTAACTTATCGAGACTAGGCAAATTAGTCACGTCAGTTCACCACCACCTGTTGTAGAATTGATGAATACATCAACCTTGTACTTTGTGCATTTACAAACTATCTATTCAAATACTGATTTACATATTTTTGAAAGACCAAAAACACAGTTTTCCAGTCGCCTCTACTACTATACACAGTTTTGTGGGTACAAGTGAAAAATACTTACAAAAATAAAAAATAAAAATACAACAGTTGTTCCACTTGTCTGCCCCACAATGATAAGGCCATGTCCTTAAACTGTTTACAGATTGTGGGGCCGTAATTGCACTGGGTGGGATACACAGTGGTGTCATGTTGGATTTAGGAGTCACGCGTTTCCCGTTTACCGCTCACGTGAATCCTGGGACTTGTAGTTCTTGAGGCCGCCGAGCGAGCTGATTATAGACGGTTGGGAACTACACGTGCTACGGTGCGGCGCAGTCGCAGTGTCCTTGGATAGGATCGAAAAAAGCGCATCCTGGATGTTTCCTGGACCCCTGCAGTTGTCGACGGAAACGCAAGGAGATAAACGCTATCCCGGTAATGTTGGCATATATTTACAGAGATATATTCCGCTTTATGTTGTGTTGTTAGCTGCAAAATGCTTGTTTATTCTTTGTCAACTGCCACCAGGGTAGTCAATGAAGCGGTAACGTTAGATAAAGAGACTAAGCTCACCTCTGCCTCTGCTGCTGCCTAACGTGCATTAACAGTTAGCTATTTACTGTATATTGTCACACACGAGAACAACAGTATAACTTCGTGTAGGCATAGTTTTAAAAAGAAACAGCAGAATTGAGTGTGTTTGTGTTAAAATTAGGTAACAGAACAGTTTGACTAAAGTTAGAATAACGTTAATGGAGGCGGGAGAGCGACCGGTTTTAACTTTAACTTGTCATTGGTTAAAGGTTAACGTTAGCATGTAAAGTGTGTGCAGTCAATGCTATTAACCTGTGGAAAAATTGGTTCAAGGTTTCCTGCCTCAAATTGTATGTATTTGTGAGTGCAACTGTGTTTTTTACTTTTTTACTATATTCCTATCATCCAGGAAAGAAGTGGCATTTGAAAAATGGCAGGTTTGTCACTTAAACTATCTATCTATCTATCTATCTATCTATCTATCTATCTTCTGAAAAGTGCCACTAAAATCTCTACTGTTCCACATTCCTGTCTCCTCTGCCATGTATTTAGGCATGCTGTAAGAATGGTAATCTAAAATGGTAAGACAGATATATTATCAGCGAGACTTTCCTTCCTGTTTTCAGACCGGACGAATAACTTTCCTCCACTGCCTCAGTTCCTGAGAATAAAGCCATGCTTCTACCAGAACATAGAAGAGGAAATTCCCGTACCCTACCAGCAGTTGGTGCGCAGAGTCTACACACTTTGGATGTGTGAGTTTCTCACATAAAGTACATTTTCTAACTTTTTGTTTGTTTGGAAAAAGGTGATGCATCCTTTCCTATGCTCGTAATTGAAAGAAAAAACAAATCACTCCCAATGCTTTCTTTCATTTTCTCTTCTCTCCACTGTCTTCTCTACTCTGCAGTGTATTCAGGCGCGCTTTGTTTAAATGTGATATCATGCATTGCTTGGTGGGCTGGGGGTGGAAACGCCACCAACTTTGGCTTCTCTCTACTCTGGCTCATCCTCTTCAGCCCTTGCAGTTACACCTGCTGGTTCAGACCGCTCTACAAAGCCTTCAGGTTAGTCACTCATCCACCAGAATCATTTCAGAATTAAAGTTTATATGAAGTGCACATCACCAAAAGGGTCCTTGCATATCAGCCAAGCAAGGAAACAACAGCATTATCAGTGGAAAATGACTTTAAAAGTGTAAATAGGAGGGGGTACAGAACAGAGAAAAAGCCTTTAGTTTGAAAAAAGGGCAAATGAGCAGGAAAGGCTTTAAACAGGAAACCCATGTGGGCATTGTGGTTGTGTATCTTTTCGCTCCCATCAGAGCATTAACATTGAATTGGCTCAGAGTAATCTGTGATGAGTGGAAGACGCACCTTATAGCCCAGAGAGTTGAAGTAGGTCAATGTGTGGGTTCAGAGACCACCTGGGGAAATATCAAAGTTTCATTGACTGTTATGAAAGCTTTTTTGTTTTTTAGCTCAATAGATGTGTCATTAGGAGAAACTCAGAGTTTTGGTTTGTTTTATTTGCACATCACAAGAGTCAGTGCAGGTCTTGAAAGGTTAAAAGCATCATTACAAGCTATTAGAAAAGAACATTTTATATATATATTTTTTAATTTTTGCTATAAGTAGTAATGTTAGCTATAAAATGTTCCTATAACAATCATAATATACCAAAAACATCTGTTAAAGTGAAACTCTCGTCAAAATGCAACAGAGGGTCTTTTTGTGAATGTACCCGAGTCAAATGTTGGTATAAAAGCATAATTACGACGAAAGCGCCACTTTTAAGATTGACCGTATTTTCGTTTTCGTGTCAGAATCATTTTCAATGGAGTGCTAGGGGCATTTATATGATAGCATCAAAATCACTATTTTTAAAACACTAAGAAGGCTCAACACAACATGAAACTTTGCTCGTAGTATCACCAGGGTCTCTACACATGAACTTGAGCATTGAGAACATTGTTTGTGTACACAGAGTTTACTAAAAAGAAAGTTTATGAACAACTCGCGTTAGCAGTTACTTGCTCCGCTCGCCGCCGTCCTGCCAGTCGAGAAGTATCGATCTCCGAATGCAACGTAACCTGGAGGACAGTTAAGGTGGAACGCTACTGTCTTCCGGCAACAACTATCCACGCGAGATCTCGCATGTGTGTTTTCCGGCTTTTGATTTTAGTGTTGTTTCTTATATGAGGCTCCTTTTTCAACTTCAAGGTCGATATTGTTTTTTTGCTAACGACAAAACAACAAATTATCCGTGCATTTATATGGAACTAAGCTTGAGGAGCGTTCCACCTTAACTGTCCTCCATGTTACCTTCCATATGATGGAAAGAAAATTGATAACAATATTGATAACAAAGTATGACTGCTACAACAGCAGTGACAAATAAAGAATACATATCACAGCAGCAGGAAACGCTGATGTGAATCATCAGTTGCGACCTACACAAAGCCACAGATGTGCCCTGGCACAGACTCTGAGGGGAGCATTCCAGAGGAATTATTGTATCCGACTGTTGGGAAGCGTCACGCCCAGAAAATAAAAGTGGGATTGTTTACACATCGGCTTGCTCACACAGAGGGCTTCAGCTAGAACATCATCACCTAATAATGGGCATGCAGAAAATAATTAATTGCTTTTCACCGGTGAATCCATCAATCCATTCCAGCCAGCTGGGTCCAGGCTGCGTTAATTTATTCAATGATATCGGACCCTTCTTTATTATTAAATAATGCTGGTAAGTTCTGGAAAAAATGTGGCCATATCATCCCTATTCTTTTCCATTGTACTTTCATAATTTGGAGAGTATGATTACAAAACAAGTGTGAAGTTCTGTGTGGTATTACAAAGACTGATTGTGTGTTGAATGGTAGGAGGAAGCAACATGACAACAAAAATAGAGCATCTCTTGGCTTATTTGTTTTCTCTTTTATCATCCTTTGTTCTCAGGGCTGATAGTTCATTCAACTTCATGGCCTTCTTCTTCATCTTCTTCCTCCAGTGTATCTTGGCACTCATCCAGACTATAGGCATCTCTGGCTGGGGAACATGGTGAGTTGAACCAAACCAGCTTTGAAGATTGTATGTTTCCTGCCAGTTTTCTACCAGAGAGAGTGTGTGAGGTCATGAAGGGCTCGTGTCAAATGATCAAAGCAGCTGGAAAATGTGCTTTCCATCAGGCACTCACATGTTCACGTGTCTGTTCAAATTATGATGCTGAGATAGATTTAACACTAGAATATAACCGTTAAGCTAACACGTGATGAGGTTGTTTACAGAATTAAGTTGCGTGTTTTTACATTTTTAATAACTGACGGTTGAAGCCTGAAGCATACCAACGCTGTAATTCTAGTTTAAAAGCATTTTTTTCTTTTTTGGTTATCCATTTTTTAACACAAACAATTCTCCTAAAACTGAGTGATATTTAAGTCTAGTAACTGAACATCTGCTTGTGATAAGAAGATGGTTACCCATAATGCAATGTGTAAAGTCACTGTCACACTGATCATCATTATGCTGTTTGTCACTGCATCTGTTTCCTCACTGCTTAATGGCTCATTAGTAAATTTGTAGATTTGTTTTAAATCCACTTTGCTAATTTGATGACTGTACGACTGACTAACACGTACTACTCCATCTCACTCTCACCAACACCTCAAAGCGGCTGGATTGCGACAGTGATGTTTTTCAGCTATAATGTGGGCTCCGCTATAGTGATGCTTATCACAACTCTGCTCTTCACTCTGGTGACTGCTTTAATGGCACTGGTTCTCATTAAGGTGAGTGAACACATACGCTAAAACACACTTGCATGTAGTTTTAGTCCCTCATGTATATCATCCCACAGACGCTTAAAAACAGACCAATGCGCATTATGAACTCAATTGTTCCTCCTTTCTTCTCATATGGCAGGTGCACAGACTGTACCGTGGTGGTGGCGGCAGCTTGACCCGCGCTCAGGAGGAGTGGAGCAGCGGGATGTGGAAGAGTGCACCAGTGAGGGAAGCAGGGTTCAACGTTGTTGCTCAGTCGGCCCAGGGGCCGAGCTTGCCTCAGTACCCTACCGCAGTGCCGAGCTACCCTGACAACAGTCAATGGTGATAGCTGAGAGTGGCCTCTAGATGGAGACAGATAGCTGGCCTTTTCTGTGGTGCACAAGAAAGCACCTCACAGCGCCATATCATTTCACCCTTATGTGACTAAATACATATACATATTTTTTTGAATGAAAATGAGTACAGAATTGCTCTTCAAAGTTTTATCACAGAGTTTTGTCACCAAAGCTCATTAAAGCCCTACCTTTGTAGTGGAGGGTTATCTTCAGAATCTACCATTCCATTTCAACTTTGTTTACATCTAGGTTATTAAAATGAATGAGAGAGAAACACAATTTTATGCTCAAAAGAAATTTGTTATGCAAATCTGCGATTGGAAGCTTAAACAAAAAAAAACAAAAAAAAGAGTATGAACTGTCTCAGGATGACAGTATGTGAGGGACGTGTGCCTTATGGATCTTTTATGATAGCCTTGTTTTATGTATTGCCAGATGTTGCATGCTAGAAATCATAGTATGCTGATGAAGAACATTTTTTTTTTTCCTTTTGCAACAAGAGAGAGTCTTCAAACAGCACGATTTTATGAAACCTGTGTATTACGTGTATTCTGGCAGAAGTTCAGTTTATTTTTGATACGTCGTGCTTTATATTTCTTCACGCTTGCCTGCTTTGGCTGTGATTTCTTGAAATGCGCCTTAATATTGCGTGCAGATTTCGCATGTTGCCTGGCTTTTTGCCTTAACAAGTGCTGCTTGTTTTTTTGTTATACTAGACCTATGCTTCGGTGAAACAACATGTGGAAACATTTCAGAGAGTTGTTGGTGCGTAATCCTCCGTGTTTTCTCACTGAGCACTGATGTGCCAAAACACTTGGCTCTTTCCATTATTTTCATACTGGGGAAAAAAAAAGGCCACACCCAAAGTAGATGTTTTGTACTCGGTATTTCTCAGTTTCTGTCATTCCAAGTTTGCTTTTAGTGGTCAGCGCCCTGCCGTGAAAGCACCTTATCAGCTGTTGTCAATGTTCAGTCACTTTCACTTTCCCCCAGATAGACTGAATTTCTGTGTCCAGTGACTGCAGTGTGCTTGCATGCAGCCTATCACGGGAGTGAACAGGAGTCTCATATTTCAAATGAACTGACCTCATGTAACCAATACAAACAACTGAACTGGCTGACAGAATAAAATACTACGAATGGATCAGCAGTAGAGTAAAATCTTGCATGTAAATGTTTTTACAGGCTGTTTTTTAATGCAGTCTGATACTCTGATACTGATACTACATGTGTGGACTAATCTACTGTCATTCAAAAGAATCATGTTAGAGAATTGATTAAATCCACTGAATGTGGATTTTTATGCAGGTAATATAACAGTTGATCCACTTTTATTTTGGCTCAGTTATGCAGTCAAAGCCTGTAAGAAGTGTGAGCACTGACTGGAAGTGAAAGGTGTCTGCCTCATGGTTTGACTTTTTATTTTTATTTTCCTGTTACGAAAGTGTCCTTCATGGCCAACTGCCAAATTCAAGTATTTTGATTTTTCTCTGTTATTTGATAAGTGATAAAACGGATATGTAACCTTTGAATATTGCAACATTTCAATAAATATTCTTATTCCCATCGTGTCTGTCTGTTCTGGTTGAATGTAAAAGATATTTTAAAGGATAAGTTCACCCAACAATGAAGATTCAGTCATTATCTACTCAGCTTCGTGCTGATGAAAAGTTAGGTTAAAAAATGGAAGCCACAAGATCCAAATAGATTTTTAAAAAGACGTTTTTTTGACGGTCAAGCTTGCACACTCACTTTACTCAGGGTCATAAATAACTATACCCTACAAAAATTCACCTGACATGGGAGAACTTCTTCAAAAGGTGAAATATGTAAGAACTGGCCACCTTTTAAATTCATACTCCAAACAATTAGGGGACAGCATATCACCGGAACTGCTGCTTACTGTGCTCTACATCCATGATTGTAGCTGTCGTGAGCTAGTGAGCTCAGTTAGATGTGCAGTTAGCCAGTGTAGTGGAGGAGTCTTGTTTACACTGCTAGCACAGGATCTTTGGACCGCTGGGAGAAAGGTTTTCAGGCCTGGGGCTAGCTGGTTAACATGCTAACTTCACTAGAGACATATATTTGACATAGTGCAAAAAATGTTCTTTATTCACATTGTGATGATAATTGTTTTAAACATGTAAACTTACATGTTGCACCTTTAATGGTTGAAATCTGAAAAATGCCTACAATATATCAGGTCAGGTCTGTGTTCGATTATTCATAACTCAAAACTGTAGTCTTCCCTTTGATGTACGCAGTTAAGCGTAACAAATCAGTCCTTTTCAAACTACAGTGGTTTTGTTTTACTCCGCAGTATTACTGCTGTTCATGGGTTTGTATCAATTGAAAAACAGTTCTTTTGTGATATAAGAAAACTATTATTCTTCAGCTTTTTAAAGGCTTTTAAAACTACAAAACAAACTAATAAACCGAGTAAAACACAGATTTCAATGATACCAGTTGCACTGGGCCACCAGTTCTGGACCACTGTCCATACATGTGGTCCGATTGCCTCTATGTTACCCAACGCTGTGTTTCTTTCTGTATCTGTCCTCAGCGTTGAATCTTTCATCCCGGCAGAGAGATGCTGCTGTCGTATTGATTTATTCAGTTCGAAGAAAGTAAGTGTGGGATAAAAAAAGCCCTGTGAGCATCATAGAAAAACGTACAAGACAGCCTGAACTATAAGGAAGCGAAGAAACCTCATTAAATCTTGGGAGGAAAAGTAGAGCTGATGAGCAGGAGAGAGGGCAGCTAAAAAAGAGTGCGATAGTGATTTTTTGAAACAACTCAGCATAAGCCCCGCCGGCTTTTTCTCAGAATAAAGAAACTGAAAATAATAGCTGGCGATTGTCTTAATTCGCCAGTGTAAATATGCCTCTGCTGAGCATGGAAGCTCTTAAAAACTGTGCAACTACGCTTGCAATATTTCATTAATTGTTTTATTTAACCAATATATAACCTTAATTCTGCAAGAGACAAATTTGTTAAGCAGCACTGTTGATTAATTGAGCAGAGACCCACTTCAATCCTTTCATATCTCCAGTGCTTGTTACCGAGATGAATCCTGTGGCAGCTCTGAGTGCTGTCGTTAATGACAGAGTGTGAAAAACACAGAGCAGATTCAGGGTACATTCCTGTAATTTTGTTCGCTCTCACACTTAAATTCAACAAAAACAAACAGGTCTGAGGTAACTGGAGCCACAGGAGTATCTGCTCGGAAAGCATCTGCAGAACAAGCGTGTCAGTTAAACTTTCAGCATCGGAAGAGAGCGACCGTAATCATTACTGACAGCTACCAACACGTCAAACTCCCCATAAAGTTTGTTGTGATTGCCAACAGGAGCGGTGTTTTTCCAGTGTTTGACACCGAATACCCGGACTCTCATCCGTGCCGTCTCCGATTGCAAAGAGTTGATCCACTGACAGTAATCTACACCCACACGTCTACACCCTAATCTCTTATCATTGGCATTGGAATGTTTAAAGGTCCAGTGTGTAGGACAGACCTCGCCAAACTTGTCCCTTTAACGCTCAGCGATGCATCACACCAATAATTACCTAACTCTCGTGGCCATACCGTCAATGTAACAGCTGATTTCACATTTTTGTACCTAAAAAATAAGTTCCTAAGCTGTAGTTGAAGCACGAAATGCTCAGATGTAGTGAACGAAGATGGATGATTTAATATTCAACAGCTCTGATGAGAATTGTTGTAGTAAAATTTGTTCTTCTTCTTCTTCCTCTTTTCTTTGTTAATTCACATATTACACACAAACTTTAAAGGTGCATACTGCCAACTACTATATCGGAGTCTGTAGATGTTATGCTTGCTAAGTGTGTATTATTGTCTCTATTTATCAGCTATCATCTTTTATCGGCTATTATTTATTGGCCCAATATACAACTTATCGTATCACGAATAATAAGTTCATTCTGGCCCTTGGACCATTTTGTTGGCAGTCTAATTGTCCAATTCATTTGCTGTTTGTTTCGTTTTTCTTCAACAAGTTCTAACCCCGGCTGTTTAAGCAGAGGGAATTTATGAGAATAAAGCTGACAACCTACTTCTAAGATGAAAAATGTTTGTTGTTCATTTCCTGTTCTTTTGTGCATCTAATGTTTCTTTTTCAATTGTAGGAGACACTAATAAACAAAGAGGAGAACAAAGGGAGGGGAATATAAAAGTCCTGCACCTTGGCATTTGACTGTTTTTCAAATCTGGCCCTTCTAAATATGTAGTTGAAAAGGCCTTGTTAATGATTTAGTGGCATCTAGTGTTTAGTTGGTTGCAGACTGCAACCAACTAAACACCCCTCGTCTTAAACTCCACTTCAGGGACCACGAAAAACACAAAAGGCCCTCTCTAAAGTCGATGTGTTTGGTTTGTCCATTCTGGGCTACTGTAGAAACATGGCAGTACAACATGGCAGACTCCGTGAAGGAGGATCTGCTCCCTCTGCAGATTTAAAGGCTCGTTCTACAGTAATGAAAGACTTGTGGTTCAAGTCCTTTGGTCCAAGTCCCAAGTCATCATATCTGAGGCAAGTCAAGTCAAGTCAAGTCTTTGGTTTAAGAAATTCCCACATCAAGTCGCTTTTCTCTCTAAAAAGCATCAGTCTTACCTGCAGTCTCCTGGTTTTATAAAGAGACAAGGTGTATAATAATGATATTATTGGTCAATTTATCCAACCTGTTCAAAACATTTGACACTGAATTGAATTTGTATTATTATTATTATTATTATTATTGATATTTAGTGAAATAAATGTAATTTAATCATCTTGTCTCTAGTCCAAGTTACATTTTTTACACTTTAATTTCCAAGTCAGGTCTCAAGTCATTTCTTTTTCTGTCAAGTCATGTTACATGTTAAGTCATCAAAACAGTGACTTAAGTCGACTCGAGGCCACATGGCTGGTTTCAGGAGATTATGTGCTAATGAAAACGTAATTCTGAATATTGTATTCCAGTTCTGCCCCTCAATCCTACACACTGGACCTTTAGCTGCAGAAGTAAATCTTTCATCTTTTTTTAACAGCCACCTGGAAATAAAAGAGTAGCACAGGTCACAGATTAATCATTAACAAAGTATGAACAGCGTGTTCCCTGACTGATGAATGCCGTCTTAAATAAACAGTAGGATCCATAAAATGAAATGCATCTGGAAATCAGAGGACAAAGTCTTGCTGTTGACCCCATTTACAAGACTCCAATCACAAAGTGTTATCACCGCTGAAATAAAAACTTCATTGTGACAATAAATAACAGTTGAAAAACAAAAAGGTATTGGCTGTACACATATATTACACAGTTTGTCATTATACAAAAAAAAACAAAAAAAAAAACGACTTTTCAAGAACTTCCTGGAGTGAAAATTCCAGGAGAAAATCCTGACGAGTCTCTTCAGTGAACATCAGCTGCCCAGTCACAGTACAGAAATGATGATAGACAGTGCTGGAAATTGGCGCGGAGGAACAGGACACCAATCAAAGGAATTTATAATGTGAAAAGCTTTTTCTACAGTAGCTCATCTATAGGAAGATGATAAGTGCACTGTCGTTGGCCTCGACTGAATTCTATACCTCAGCACCGTCAAATCTCTGACTCATCATTTATGTATCCCAGACCGTCCAGGCTTGAAATGTTGGCCATAGGTGTGAAGTGGTGCTCCCCGTTCCCTTTGAAGTCAACAGCAGAGTGATTATTATTGGCACTGCAAGGTCTTCCACACTCAGGCCCCAGGAGCTTTATCTCTGAAGTTCTGTTCGGGATGTGCATGTACTCGGCCGACTGCCTCTTCGCCTCGCTTTCACTGGAGCGCTGCGTGAGCTTGAGGCACCCCCAGCGTCCTTGACTCCAGATCCAAAATATGACCCCGATGAGGGAGAAGCAGAACAGCGACAGCAGAGCCACAGCCACTTCCAGGCGAGCCACCCTGCCAGTGTCGCTTTGATTCTCGGGGGACAGCGGGTCTTCAAAGTGTGGATTCAACCCTGGGGCAGTCGCATTCGGCCCGTGAATAGAGTCTGAGGAATTTATCACCTCATTGTCAAGAGTAGTGCTGTCCCCCACCCCAGTGTAGAGCTGTAATTGATAAACCGCCACAGTCCGGTTGTAAGTCCTGTCATTGATGTGCTCGACAGAGATGCAGGTGTACAGGCCAGCGTCTGTTTCAGAGGCGCTCAGGATGAGGAGGCCCCCGCTGTAAATGTAGTATTTGTTGTCGGAGTGAAGTGTTTGGTCAGAGAATCGCCACAGGACCTGCGCCAAGTTGGAGTGGATCTGGCAAGGAAGCTGGATGTTGTTCCTTGGAACCAGGGTAAGGTCCACAGCTGCTACCGGATCTAAAAAACACAAACAAGGTTGGTCCAGCTGCCTACTAATGAGTAACACTGCCGGGATGCTGTGTTACACTCTATAAAAAGAGCATACCTGGCTGAGGACACTGTGAGACGTCTCCGTCCTTCAGACTCTGTAGTGCAGTATCAGAGGTGGATAAGCTGGCGACGGAGGTGCACTGCTGGGCGGTAGAGTCCCAGGCACAGTAAGGATCCCGGGCTAGGATGCAGTCCACACAAGTGTCATGGCGGCTGCAGTTACTGACCGGCATCTGGATAGCACCAGACTCTGAACCTGCGTACAGCTGACCCTGTGTTTGCACACACCGATACACACACACACACACACACACACACACACACACACACACACACACACAAAGACAGATTAATAAACCTTTTCATCTTTATTACCGCTCAAGCCTCTCTGCTGCCAGTCAGCGGCAGTTAAGTCAAATTGAGATATCAATTTCAACTGAGGCTTACTGTACAACATTTGCCAAGAAAAACAGCAGTAAACAACTATGACCTATGATGATGAGGAGCTAATGAACCATATCGCCCCAGACTTGAACTTGTTTTTAGCTACCTTGCTGGACGAGAGGCGCAGGGCGCTGACAGACACGGGGCTTTCATACAGCTGAATCTCCTCAATGATGAACATCTCTCCATCATAGTTGACAGCCTTCTGAACGTAACCGTTTTCTATCAGGAGCCAAAAAAAAAAAAAGACCTTTTAATACTCATATAATGCAAACACATTTGTTAATCAACATCCTGGCTTAGATGTCATTGTGTCTTTAAAGTTAACGATCAACCAAATTTTGTGGTGTTTTTTAAATCTTGAGTGTGGTGGCTGCTCACTTTCATCAGAATTGTGGTGTTTTTCTAAATATGAAATTATTCACCAAGCTCTGTGTACTTGGTTGACTCCAGATGTGCATGTTGTTGCCCACCGCTGTAAATATTCATGTGCTGGAATGGTGCAAATTCCTATTAAAGGATAACTCCACCAATGTTACACATTAACATAGTTTACAGGTCTTGGTATAACTGTATATGTGAAAAAGGTAGTTTAAAGCCTTTTGAGGCTCCAGATGAAGATGCATGCAATCTGATAAAATGCCTCCAGTGATGTCACTTAGTGGCTAGGTTGCATTGTGGGTAATGTAGGGTTTTGAAAAGGAAGAAGAATGTGTGTAATAAAAAAGGAGATATCTCTGAATCTGCTGTATCGATTTCCATCTTGTGTTTTTAAACTCCCAACAGTGTTATAACAGAAGTGCAATGTTAGACCAGTGGACAGCTTTTAAAAACCCTTTGACTACACTACCCACAATGCAACTTACTCACTCAATCACTCACTCACTGACATCAATGGATGTAATTTATCAGATCACATGCAGCTTCCTTTAGAGCCACAAAAAGCTTTATACTACTTGTTTCACATATGCAGTAGCACTCCCAAAGACCTGTTAACACACTTTAATGTGTAACATTTTGGAGTTGCCCTTTAACTGTTTTATGGCATATTTTCAATATACAGACACCACTATTCAGATAAACCCATGTCGTCTTCTTTTGTGCCGTGAGGAACTTCTCCATGTGTCTCTGTTTTTTATGTATACATCTGTATAGATCTGTATTTATACGTGTGGGCTGTATGTTTCACCGGCGTCACCATGTGGCGATCATCTGACCAATATTCAAAGATGGCCAAAGAGCATCAGCTTAAAGTGCAACTTGTGCCAAAAAATTGCACTTGAGGGGAACTACAGTTTGTTTTACAGTCTTTAAAAGTGAATCATTCATGACTCATATTCATATTTTCTCAATCAGACTCTTACTCTAAGCAATGGGCTTTGGTGCTTTTCACATGCTTTTGGTGTTTTTGTCCATGCTTTCCTAACCGGTTTGAAGCGGGCAGGGCTCAGCTGGAAAAAGGTGATGTCACACATTTCTGTGCCCCAAACATTTGGATGGAAATGTGATGATGGTTATGCGGTTGATCGGAACAAATCATAAAGTCCAAATGAAACAGATGAGTTGAGTTTTGAAGGAAGTTTCACACTTCAACTTGTTTAACTTTAACTCAAAATTTAAAAAAATGTCTTAGTTATCAGGGTCTGTAAGTTTAACCAACCAGAACATTCACAGAGAATTCACAAACTAAACTAAGAAGTTATTCGTCTAAGAGCTCCCAACATCAGTTTCTTGCTCTACTAGATATCCCATAGTTTACCGGTGCCGATGAACATGACAGCATATCTCTCTCCGTCCAGCGCCAGCACACTGTCCACGACAATCCGAGTCAGCAGAGCTCCCCTCTTGACCAGCAGCGGCCCTCCTGTCAGAGGGCGAACAGCCTCGTCCATGAGGGGGCGGTCCCTGATGAACTGGAGGGTTTTGTCAGGGAGGTCCAGAGAGCGATTCATCCCCATCTTACGTGCCACATTATTGACGCACTGAAATAAAAAAAATAAAAAAACACTTAAATTTAGAAATTTTGTTTTTTCAGATGTGCCTTGTAGCCTTTAATATCAACTTTCACTCCTTCAACAAAGTCTCTAGACTCACCGCTCCTGGTCTGGGGACGGGCACGTCTCCGGTGTACATCACCCACTTGACGTGAGAGGTCTCCACAGCAACAGGTGTCTTAAACTTGCCCTCGTTGAAAATGTCTCGAATGTCAGACACACGATATGCACATACTGCAGATACCTGGGACAAACCCCTGGAAAACACCAAACACATTTAGTCTCTTAAACTCGCAAGTGTTTGTTTTATTTATAGGATTGTGAAATGAAAACATTAACGGATTTGATCCTTAAATTACAATGGACATAATAAAAAAGGTCAATTTAAAAAAATCCAACTTAAAGCTTTGTTTTTGGACCATTAACAGTGTTAATATAGTCTTTTTATTCTCCCATATTCACTGCTCAGCTCACTTCCTACCTCACTGCACGTCAACAATAACCAATAAAACCACGGGATTTGATAGTAACTACTCACGACTGGGGTGTGAAGACGGCGTAGAAGACGTTCTGCCTCCAGTCGTCGTGCTTCAGCAGGAAGACATCCTGGACAATGGGGGGCAGGCTGGGTTCAGGGAGGGAACAATCCAGACGAGCTTTCAGGAACGACGTCCATTTCCTCTGCAGTGTCCGCTGGCCGCCCATATCCCCCTAAACACAGACACAGAGCGCTCTGTCATGTGCAAGTTCTGCTTTTATTTGACTCAACCACAACGACCGGAGCAGTGTCAGACAGGGAGTGTGAGGTCAAGCATAAGTCTTCACACAATATACAGAAATTTTATTAAACTATCTCTCTCTTAAAATAAAAAATACAACGATTTATGTTTATTTAAAATATCTGTGACAATGCCAAAGGTCGTGCAGAGAGTTTTTGTCACTTCTGCCACCATCAAAACAATGAAAACAGAAACCGTAGTTTGATGAGGTCGTGAAGTAGCGTGGGATCATGAGGGCGGTTGTTTTCATTCTAGAACAACCGCCGATGCAGATAGTAATCTATGTTCTGCGACTCAGGCAGGAATGTTGACGGACGAGGTACTTTATAAAAGTTTTAGTCACGTTACTTTTAGTCTCTTTTGCTGACTTCTTTCCTCACTCTGACGTATCATCTGATGTTTTCCTAGAAATCGTAGCGACAGGCGACGAAATGAAACGTTTGAAATGTTTTCTTGAATAAAATTTCAGGACTAGGGGTTTGAACATTGTTGGAAACATTTGGGATCATCTGAAGGGGACATAGTATGGAATACTGACTGAGACGTTTCAGGAGCAGTGCTCCGTTGGTGCAGACTTTGGGCCTTATAACTTTTCTTTTACATGCACAAAACAATATATAAACCACTGAAGGAAAAAAAAAAACTAAAAAGCACAATATCTCTCCTTTAAGTGCACAATTCAATTCCTCAGTTCAAGTCTAGTCTTGCAGAAATGTCACATATTACATGTTTAATTATACCTTGCAGACACGGGCCACTCGAGACACGACGACTTTGCTGTAGAAGTCGTACTCCATGGCATTCTCACTGAAGAACAAGTACACCTTGTCATCATCGCCATCAAGGCTGTTAAAACTCTCACCCACAAAGTCCATGTAGACGAAGTTTGGCTCTGGAATCACAAAACATGAAAAAAGGCGCTTAGGTGTTTGACCTGCCTCCATTATGTTAAATATATATTTACAAATATCATCAACTGCGTCATGCTTAAATAGAGTGTTCCTGCAGGCACTTCCTTCTAAACTACACACACCGTTATGTAAAACCTTAAATGGCGAGTTTCTGCAGAGGAGGAACTCACCACTGAGCCAGGAGCTCTTGAACTCGGTGCGGAGAGCCAAGTCCGAGCTGCGCAGGACCACAGGCTCAGAGCCCAAGAAGTTGATGGATGTAGCAGAATACAGGTCATTTCCTGTTGGACAGGAACAAGAGATGAGGGAAAATTCCTGGAGGTCCATTATTCATATTAAGTTGGAACAACATCTCATTTATATGCCTTTTAATGGACTGAACCAACTCTCTGACTAATTATTGTGGAGTGAGCAGGTCGCAGTCTCAAAGATACCGGGGTGACATTTGCAATACATTGGGTGCTCAGGTCTTGTGGCGAGTTAAAATTTGCACACGAGTTATCACCCACGCTGATCTCTTCTGTTGGTGCACTTTGAACGTTCAGCAGTATTTCTCTGCTTTGTTCTCTTTGGCAATAAACCTGACTCAGACACTTACCAACCATGAGGGAGGAGTATCTCTGGAAGGGATCAAAAGGACACTTCCCCTTTCCCTCCTCCTGCTTTCCCTCCAGCCTCAGCTGTCCATTTACAAACGTCTGTCGGAAACACAGTGAGAGAGAGAGAGAGAGAGAGAGAGAGAGAGAGGAAAGAAAAACTTGTGAAGAGAGGGAAAAAGAACGAAAACCTGACATTTTATTCACAATGAAACACAGACACAGTATGAGGACTTTTCCTTGGGTCTGCATGTTATCACCCATGAAGTATTTGATTATCTATATTTACATTATTACTCACCATTTGCCAAAGTATACAAAAGATACAACCTTTGACTCAGCCTCTGTTTTTACATTTCTGTCCAACCGATATCTTGCGGAGGCTAAAGACTGACTAACATTGCCCATCCCTTAAAGTAAAACATTCCATAGGATATTGCCTTGTTTTTCAACACATTCTCTTTGGTGATGCATTCAAGACGGAGGGTCCAAATGCACTCACTAACAATGACAATTAATTTGCAAACACCAAACTAGAAAGGAGAGGCTTAAACCTTTTTTGAAATCGCAGCCAATGCGCCCATTAGCAGGATATATAGCGCCTGCCAAGAACATTATGTTGACTGTATTACAAGGGAGGATTCTTAATGTAATACAAATTAGATTTTTATCTGAAAAGGCACATTAAAAGGAACTGCCCCTTAACTGCAGCATTCAAGCACAGTTACTGCTGCTTGTCAACTCGAATAAATCGAATGATATTCTACATTTTTCTTTTTGTAAAATAAAAAAGGACAAAACTATGAGTTAAAGACTTCTGCTGTTGATTGAAAAGAATTGAAAACGCATCAGTGAGTCACACTGTTGCACTGACTGACGTGTTCCATTATACTGATTAAAATGGGCACTTTGTTTTATTATGAGTCAATCCCTCATACACCGCCCTGCTACTGGAAATATGCTCACTGTAATGTGTATAAATCTGCAACTTGAAATAGTCCCCAATGAATTTAACTTGCAAGAGACATAAAAAAAAAAAAATGTCGTTTTCTGAAAATCATTGAGACTCAAAGGTCCTGTATTATGCTCACTTTCTGGTTCATATTCTATTTTCGGGTGTCTACAAGAAAACGTTTACGTGCTTTAACGTTCAGAAAACACATTTATTTTGTCATATTGACCACTGCTGCAGCAATGGACCCCATTGCAACCTTGGCCATTAGGGCGCGGCTGAGGTCAGTGACTGTACACTTGTGACATCATAACGTTACGGAAGTCGTGATGGCTTGTTTTCAGGCCGTTTCAAAATAAAGGCTATGTGGATCGAGCGCTTTGATACTTTCACAGTATTTAGTATTTCAGCAACTAGATCCACATTATTTTAGAAGAAAATGAATCTCACTTCGCACTTCTTAATGGATTTGTGGGAAGAAAAAGTGCTTCAACCTTTAAAAATGCAGCAACATAAAGAAGTAGAAGCCAGTGACGGGTTGAACCACTTCCTCTGAACTGTCTCCATAGTCCGGTGTATACTTACCAAATAATCACAGGTGGGGCTGAAAGCATTCGTGCCACACACATAAATCGTGGTGTCGTTCATTCTGTGCAGGGTTCGGATGTAGTTTCGGCATTCCACCTGCAACAAGATCCAGCAGAGAGAATGCCAAGGTCAGAGCTGTGTTAGTTCAGCCGCAAAAACACAAACATGCCACATACACACACTGACAGCGCTGAATGCCAGGAGTTGAGCTGCTGGCCAAAAGGTCAAGGCTGTGTACATGCATTTTCTTCACAAGCCTTTATTTGGACATTCGGTTTGAAGCTGTGAGCAGAGCACTTCAAAGAGAATTCAATGTAAAGACTTGAGAAGGAAGAGGAAAAGCGAGAGCTCTCGTATAAATGATTTACAAATGAGATAAACCGCGTCGGGGCGTAAACTCCAGTAACCCGTCATCTTTTAAAAACCCTAGAAGTGAAAGTGCGGCGTTTTGAAAGACATTACACAAACCTCAGCGTGTTTTCCTTTGTACTTGCACTCCCTCTGCTTCTCCTCAGTAACCCGCCAATACACCTGCATCAACAGAGAAGTGTCATGTCAAAGCACGCAGGAAAAAGTGTCGCAACCCTGCTGCATCCCGTTTATCCTCACACATTTCATTGTTTGTCTGACATCGAGACCAGTCGGTGCAGTCTGGAGTACCTGCAAGCTGGGACACCTATACCAATACTTCACTTGGGACTGTTAGCTGTGTAACAACAATGAGGTACCTGTCTAGAACTCAACAGGACCATTATTCATTCAAATTCCTAATGCAAACAAGCACTGGACAAATAGAGAACAGTGCTGAACTGAGAGCAGTTCTAATCAATCGAACGTGTCCGTGAGCAGATCTTCAGCCAAAATACACTCTCTCCAAAATAGTAAAAGATAGCAGAGAGAGATTTACAAAGAAAACACTAAGCAGAGGAATGAAGAGAGCCGTTGAAAGGCTTCCAAAAAGTCAAGTCAAACTACTGGTTCTCAACCTGGGGTTGTACGATGATTAAAGGAGTTCTGTTATTCTTTTTTGTTTTTTGTTCTTGTGATGTAAAAGATCTTGAAAGTTAAAAAGGTCAGAGTCCGCACCAACAGAAGCTTCTCTCTCCTACAGAAAACACTGCTCCTGAAACGCTTCGCCAGTAGTCACACGTCTAATTCGTGACTAATTTGTGACATCAAACAATGTCACCATGTCATATGCCTCGTGGCTAGTTCGGCACCTAAGAATTAGTTTAGCACAGCTGCTCTGATGTTGTTGGCAGTGCTGGCTCAGGCATGTGTGACCTGACCAATCAGAGCAGGCTGGGTATTCAGGAGGCGGGTCTTAAACAGACAGGAGCAATTTTGAACCTGGAAATTAGCATAATATGTCTCCTTTAAAGGGATGAAAATCTACTTCTGTTTCTGAAAAGTGTGTTTTTTCTGATTTTTTTACTTCTTTTTTTAACTTCTTTCAAATTTGTGCTTTTTTCTGGATTACATCCACAGCACTAAGACCTCGACGTGACTCCATTTTGAGGGATTACAAACTAAGAGGTTTGGAAAACAAGGATTCAATTAATGATTAGGCAAGTTAAGTCCAGCCTTGAGCGGCCTATTGATTTTTTGATGAACTGTTTTCAACCACTGATATGGAATCTCATAAATGTCCAATAAACATTTAAATTTTTCATCCGCGACAATGAAAAGTTAATCAAAGGCTACTTCGCCAAGCAAACAGTCTTCGCACGTTAATAACTAACTGTAGTCATGTGAGTGTTTATCAGTTATTTTACAACAGCTTTAAAAGAAAACAACCCTTATCAGACCTGCACTTTCATGTTTTGTTTCTTACCACGGCCTTTCTGACAGAGATGTTGTTGATGTCCAGAGCATAAATGGCCTCTCTGGCCCCCAGCAGCAGCACATCCAAGTCGTCTCTCATGAGCATAGTGGAGTAGTTGAAGATCCCGTCTTCTCTGAACAACTTCAGCTCATCTAAACAAGAGAACATCTGCATGACTACTCTGCTTTTTATTATATTCTCTTTTCTACACTTCAGCTGCTGTCAAAAAGGCTCCCACAACAAAAACAAAATGCAAATTCACTGAAAGTTTTCAAAGCTTAACTGAGCAGGCACAAATAAAAACAAGCAGCTACCCTGGAGTTGAGTCAGTCTGACTTACTCTGGTAGGGGACTGTCTTTCGTGGGATACCGTAGTGGGTGTTGGGTGTGCTAAATGAAACATGGAGCATTAATCCACAGACGAGGCTCAGGGCTGAGAGAAGAGACATGGCTCAGAGTCCTGGTCCAAGTGTGGAAGAGCTGCACAGTCCAGCCCTGCCACAGAATATCACAATCAGAGACGGAACATGGTCCAAAGTCTCAGTCCAGATGTTGCTGTTCGGCGTGGTCACTGTCCCGTACACGTGCCGCTCCGGCAAAAGTCATCTTTGTTTTTTAAAGTTCCTCAAAAGGGAGTTAATCCGTACGTTGAGCCAGTCCCTGTGCAGTGCAGCTCAGCCTCCCTCGGTTCAGTTTATAGTCGGTGTCCTGCGTGGTGAGTATCTATGTCGGCGTTAGCCTCCAGCGCAGCGCTAATGAGCGACTGGTGTCCTCTATGGAAGGAGGAGCAGAAGCCATGCTGCTTGGCTACTGGTGAGGGGTGCTGGAGGAGATCATCTTCAATGGTAACCACATCTAGGAAAGATACGCATTCAATTATTAAATAGCTCCAAGATGAAGAAAGACTTAATGCTACAATTGGAAATGGACAAAATGGATAATATGATAACATAAAAAAGAAAAACAGCAGCTTAACCTTCTTTCTATTCCACTTGTGCAGTTGTATACTTCATCATTCATGGAGAAGAGCTTCTTAAATGTTTGATAGCCCCTCTTCTCATTAATTGCTCTGCTTTTACTAATCTATATAAATATCAAAAAGAAAAATCTATGTTGTAAATTCACAGTAAGCAAGAATGAGAGAACTTGAGATTCAGATCTTTAAGCAGAGAACGAAGACATAAGAACATTGCACTTTTACCAAGATTTGCAGATATAACAGTCCATAATTCTCATAATTCAACTCTAAAGCATCTCTCCTTAGACTCTCCCTGCCTGGTAAATGCCTTTCAAACTCCCAAGTTCATCCACTTCTGTAACAGAAGGCTTTTCTGCTCAGTTGAAATTTGTATTCTCCGAGCCCGATCCGTGATAACCCTGCTGACTTGGTTATTTTCTCAGACTTTAGAAAAGCTCCCTTCAAAGCCAGAGAAGACATTAAAAAAATGTTTTCACAAGCAGAGTGACATTCCTTGTGACAAGTGAAAAGGTCCTCACATATAAAGTCGTTGGAGATGATTCTGCTCACTGCCTCAAGTTTAAATATGCGAAAATAGACAAATCAAAATGCGTTTTTTTTTACGCTAGAAGGCTGGGTTTTTTTTTAACATTCATTGCTGAAAGTGGAAATTTTCTATGCGCTCATTGAAAATTTTGATTTTCACAAATAGTTTTAAAGCCAATCCTGGTCCAGTACTCCTCAAACACAAGCACGATGTAGAAACTTGAAGCCTCCAATGCACGAACGCTGAGAATAGACTAACCATGTCACACACACACACACACACAAACATTAGAGGATTTCTATGTATGCCTTAAAGGAACAGTTCACCCAAAAATCGATTTCGGTCATTATCTAGTCATTCTCATGTGGATGGAAAGTCAGGTGAAATCTTGTTTCACAGCAAAATAGCATTTTCCTTTACAATTGAAGTAGAATAGGAAAACTAATGGCTCCATACAACATAATTCAAGTCTCCAGAACATCAGCGATCCCAAATTTACATCCTCAAGCTTGTGCACTTCAGACACTTTTAGCTTAGCAGATATAATGAAGATTACATCTTAAAATAGGGTGTAAATAGTGACTTTTCAAATGGAGTTGGGACTTCAGGGATTTCGAAGACTTGGATGGCACCGGACGAGCAGTATGGAGACATTTTTTCTCAGTAGGTCATTTGTTTTTACATTTTGAAATAAGTCTCCATCTACTTCAGTTGCTTTAGGAGAACGCTGCAACACTGTTTTGCTGTGAAACTCAAGAAACGTTTTCTGGACTACAAAACTTCACACTTTCCATCCGCATGGAGTTGAGTCGATAATGACTGGATTATCCTTTTTTTGGGTGAGCTTATCCTTTAATGTGTGGAGGGGGATCCTTTATTTACAGTAGGCTCAAAAAAGGCCAAACTCAGCCTCATTGTTACATGTGAGCCCCGCTCACAATCATACAAATTAAAAGTCATAAAGTTGACAAAGGAAACTGATTCCTGCCGAGTGCCCCGCTGCCCACCAGCCCCCACTCTCTCTTCCTCCTCCACTCTGTGTCTTCCTGTCCTCCTCCCTGATAAGAGCCTGCTTCCTCTGGGCTCAGCGGGGTTCACGCAGTAGAGGGGGATCAGTTCAGGTTCGGGCATGCATGCAGATCACAACAATCCGCTGCTTTGGCGCTCCACATCCCATCCCCTTACGCTGGGATTCCCGCTGAATTGAGACTTACCACGTCTTTGGCGAGTTCGCTTCTGTTTTGACTAACTGAGCAGTGCAGCCTCATTCAAAATTCATCAAGGCACTTTTTCTTAGAATAACACACAAAGCATACTTGAGTCGGACTCGCGAGGTAGAAAAGACTACACTCTTATCTTCTCGGTGCACAGCCGCTCGAGAGCAGCAGTAGCACCACAACAGCTGCTTTTGCAACTGTTATTTAGATTTTTTAGCTTGCAGAGAGAGAAAAAATACGGCACATTTCACTGAGGTGCATCCTTTGAAACACACACCACAGAGTCCTCGCCTGTTGACAGAAACCAAAATGACAGCATCCCAATTTCTTCTTCTTCTTCTTCTGAGAGAGAGAGAGAGAGAGAGAGAGACAGAGAGAGAGAGAGAGAGCGAGAGAGACAGAGAGAGAGAGAGAGGGGTGCGCTCGCTCCCCCGAGCCTCTGAACAACCTCACTTTCAAATGTGCGTTTTGCGACAAACTGCCATGCTCCCACCTTGTTGTTACTTGACACAGCGAGACGAGCTGCAGCATGTAGAGGACTGCTCGTCGGTTGTCAGAGCGCCAATGTCTTGAGCACCTTTCCCTTCAGGCTGTGAGGGTGAGGTGACGACGGAGGGGAGGGGTGTAGGGTGGGGGTGTAGGCTGAGCGTTACAGCTGAGTGGAACGACCGCAGTTCGTTTCTCACAGAGTTTGACAGATGCTTCCAAACGGTGCAGACAGGCAGGTATGGCTATATCAATAGAAGAGCATGCAGCAGTTGTCCCTTGTTTCTCCTCCTTTGTTTATCCAGGGTCACGCACACACACAGACATGTGCATGTGTGGACGGGGTCTGAGGTGGGGGGAAGGTCGCACAGCTGAAGTTACTAGTTACCAGCTGCACAGGGGTGGACTTGTCTCCCATAATAGAGGACACTTAGATTTAGTCAAGTTAATTTAATCTCTTATGTTTTCACTCCTGTCCGTGTGTTGGTTGGTCTGTCAGCAGGTCTACACAAAAACTAGTGAACACATTTCCGTGGAACGTGGATGGAGGATGGGTCTGATTCCAGAATATACCCCCATTAACTTTTCTTGTGGAATTCTTTCTTTCCTTCTTGAACATTGTGAGATTCTCGACATTTTCATTAATCATAATAATGCATGTTATCTTTGAGTCAGTACAATCTGATGTGAATTAAGGGGGACTTGGTAGAGGTATGTGCTCTTGTGAAAGAGTTCCCTTAAATTTGGTCTTTCAAGTCACCTAATTTAAATGAGTTTTACCTCCACCATGGATATTATATTTTCCTCATGTCCATTTGTTGGTTTGTCACCAGGATTACACAAAAACTACTGAATGGATTTTCACAAAACTTGGACGGAGGATTGATCTCGACCCAGAACAGACCCAATTAACTTTCGGTGTAGATCAAGATAAAGGGATGTATCCGAGAATTTTTTCTTTAACATTGTGTTTTCTACATTTTTCATTACTTTCTCAGGGAATGATGCTTGGATCTTCGTAGAAAAAAGAACAGGTGTACGAATTTAAATCAAGAGTGTCAAATGTGGGGCAGATCCTCATAAAGAAATTGGATCCGGCTGATTTAAATATGTTTTCAGACAGGGTAGTCATTGTCAGATGCTATATGTTAATAAATTGGATTGAGCTTGATTAAATTAAAGGGGACTGTTGGGCCTTGGCAGAGGTATGCACTCTACTGAGTGCCATTCTAGTTTAAAACTGCTTTCATTGATTCATTGTTGTCATTTTGTGGCAGTGGAACAAGCTAAAAACACCACACTGACGTGCTATAGTCTTGTAATGCAAATGTATGAAGTATTTATTTGGAGTGTTATGGTATCATCAGCAGACGTGTGTCCCTCCACCTGATAGAAGTAAGTCAAATATTTACTCTGCTTTAGGTCTGTCCAGGTCTTCAACAACTTCACAGGGGGAAATGTGGCTATTTAGCTGCTAAATGCTCCACTGTCTTCACCAGGTAGTTGCTGGCTTTGGACAGGAGGCTTACAGTTGGTTCATCTTTATTTGTTGAAAAGAATTGCTGCTGTGGTTCACAACCAGGCTGATGCAGAGTTTGTGGGCAGGAAGAATAAAACATTCAGTTATAACAACTCGACTTTAAAACTTTCCTGAGCGCTGAGAGAAGCTGCAGTTTTGTCTTATGATTCTCTTCATTTGATGTATTGTTCATAAAAAATATGGAGTCAGGCAGCTCTAAGATTTAAGTAAGATTAAATAATCCATTGCTGCATGAATAAAAGTCCCTTTTTATTATCCCATATTTATGTCTCTATGTCCTCCATCATCTCTACATGCTTTGTTCTTTTTAATCAGTGAGGAAAGACCCTCCCAGGGACTGTTTGACCTTTTAACTCATCATTGCCAAAATCCACTTGTAATGGCGCTCCGTCATTAATAGCTGCAGACTTGATGGATGATTCATTAACCATTTGCGTTAACAAGACCAAAGCTTCTGCAAGTATATTAAAGTGGCAGATTTGAGATCGAGTGAAACTAATCGCCTCTTGGTGGTACAGAGTGGTAATAGTATCAGGACAGGCGGGGGCTAGCTCTTAGCATGCTAACGTCTGTAAATATAAGTCTTTGTAAGAACGTCATCAGTTAAAAAGTCCACAAAAACAGAAACTCCTCTCTCCCACAGAGAACACTGCTCCTGAAACGCTTTGTCAGTAGTTCCGCCTTCTCACTTAGCACAGCTGCTATGTTTTTGTTAGCGATTATGGGTCAGGCATGTGCGAGCTGACCAATCAGAGCACACTGTGTATTCAGGAAGGGGGGCCGTAAAGAGGCTGGAGCTAAAACAGAGCGTTTCAGACAGAGGGGGAATACAGAGCTGTATGAGAAAACTGATGGGGTTTTTTTTTTTCATTAAATCGTAGTAATAACCCAAAATAAAGTTATGAATTATGAGCGTGACAAGTCTCCTTTAAACCAACCCTCTGGCCACATCTGAGGTGTCGCTCCTTTATTATCTCGTCTCAGTTCTCTCTTTCAGCTTGAATCATTGTTTCCTTGACACCTCGTGACCAAAACAACAATAAACCACCTACGTATCAGGTGCGCTTTCTACCAACTCAAAGGGTGTCTGGTGAAAGACCGGTGTGAAATCTTTTGTTTACAGGGGATCAATGCTGATTCATGTACAGCCAGCAAGAACCTGCCCAAGGATCAGTCATTAAACACACAGCTGTGTTATCCCACTCTGTAGAACTTCACATGACCCAATCACACACTCATAATAGACATTGTTTAGGCACAAATAGTACCTGGATACGATGAAGAACACTACACTGCTCTTCTTGTTTATCTTGAAAATCAGTCTGACACTTGAAGCACCGCTTGCATGCAAATACAACAACCACAAAGTCTGCGTCAGGGAAGATGAGCATCTAGAAAACCTGAGCAAACAACAAGAGTGTGACTAAAATAGTGCCTTCACATCTCTCATAAGTCCAGATGTAAATGTGAGAATGCATTTCCCACATGAACAATTTATGCCAAGCAAAAAAAAAAATCCATGAAGGGTTAGCGCTGCGGCTGCGGCTGCTGGTGGGCTTTTACTCATCAAGATGGAAAGTGTGAACAACTGCAGGTTCAGAGGTTGAACATGAACTCGTACAATAGGCTGAAGAAGCCCTGCAGCGACTATCTCCAGACACTTCAACCACATGAAGCGAGAGGATATTTATAGTCTGTTCAGGAGCCTCCATCGTATCTACAAAACTACCGCGCCACCGTGAATACTCACTATGACTACATGCTGCAGTTAAACCCTGAAACGTGCGCGGACAAGCATGCTGCTGTCACCACCGTGTGAACAGTCAAGCAGCTGGAGCGAGCCGTGACTATGGACCCGGCTGTAGTGCACGTCTTCCTTTTTCATCACACTACGCGCTGTATGGGCGAGGCCTCCTCGGGCTGTAACTGACTCACCTGAGTGGCTGACTAACTGATCTACGGGTTTGATTTCTGGTTGAGTCACTGGCTGGCTGGTTGACTGCCTGTTTTGTCCACTTGGCAGGCCCGGCTGGTGAGCTGGCTGTGACACAGAGAGCCATCACAGGGGCCTGAACAGGAAACCGGTTGTGGGAGGGTGTTCACCTTTGACACTCCTTGTGTCACAGCCTCTTGTTGTGAAACGCTTGGCTGGAAAACACACCCCAGTTCAGCAGCTGGTTATGTTTTTGCAAGCTCGGATGGCCAAAAACCAAAAAAAAAAAAACGTTCTTTCATCGTAATGACAGTAGCCTGACACCTTTTGTTTTGACGTGCAGGAGAGTTGTAATTAGCTGAAAACAACACTTCAGAAAATGCTGTGTGTACAGTTTTCCGGCCTGTAACCACACGCATCATTAACCAACAGTTAACGCGAATAAAGACGACAGCTACCAACTAAAAATGCAGCAACCTGTCTCATAAGATCATCGCCTCCGCTCAGACAAATTACTTGTCATTGATGAGACAAGTCTGATGTGTGTGAGTGCACACTTCAGTGCACACACTGAGAGCCACACACACACACACACATGCGTGTGCACACACACCCAGGCAAGTCTCAGCAGGAGCAACGGCACAAAGGGGAAAATATGAGCACTTCTCTGCCGGTTCTGCCTGTGTTGTGTGACAAGTTCACTGATAGACATGGAAACACCCAGGAAAACAAAACGTGGCGAGCACTTCAGGTTGGATTCAAGATCAAAGCTGAGGAACTGATTAAATCTGTCATTTTTTTCCACCTTTACCAGCCTACGACGATCATTTCAATATGTGCTCATTATTTTCTTGATTATTCAATTTATTGTTTGGTCTATAAAATGTCAGAAAATAGGGCGAAGGCGGCGCCTACACGTCTTGTTTTGTCTGATATAATCTTTCATTTGAAGATAATCACTCTACAACAACATAAAACAAAGAAAAGCAAATCATTCTCACGTTGGAGAACAAAGGTCTGTTTGTTGTTTTAGCTAATCCATTATCAAAACAGTGGCTTTGATTACTACTGAATCATATGCAGATGACTTCACTCCAACAGGACAACCTTAGAAGTACCAGATACGAAAACCATCAGAAACAAAATGTTGCGAATCAACAGTGAAATACAAAAAAAAACAGCCGACTGTTCTCTTCACACCAGAGCCTCAGGTCGCCTGCTTCAAGAGATAACATCTTAAATAACTGCCTACACGAGATTAAAAATATCATGTCAGCCCGTCACGTGCAGTACGCAACCGTCAAACTGCCTCTTCCTGCTGTGGCTCTCCAGATTTGTGTTATCGGAAGTCTAGAAGCGTGTGTATGTTTCTGCAGTGATTGAGAGTAATTGAGTGCATTTACAAGTACTGTACTTAGGTAGAAATTCAAGGTACTTCAGCATTTCCACGTTATGCAGCTTTATTCTTCTTCTCCTCTACATCTCAGAGGTAAAAAATATTACACTTTGTACTCTGTTTATCTCTCCTTTCCAGTGAAAAACATACAGGTACAGTTTGAGCTTTTTTCTGATGACCTGGGGGATCAAGGGTTCAAGAAATTCTACTACTTTTAAGCTAAACAAACTATTCAAAACCCTTAAAACAGGCTGTTTTCCTCATGAAAAGCTTACTTTATAGAGATGACGCAAGCAACAAAACAAACATATGATGATCATACAGAATATGGAGCATCGCTGTAGATTAAACTACCCAACAGGTAGGTTTGGAATGCAAGGAGTACTTTTACAGTATGGTTTTAGTACTTTTCTCCTATATCTGCTCAGCTTAATGTGCTGATGAACAGGAGCAGAAACAAAACGGATTATAATCAGCATGTGCATCGGTGATGCTCAGATTTAATCAGTGTTTTTTCCTGTGTGGTAGATCGGCTGGTGTATAGGATTGATGCACACAGGACAGCCACAAACTCTACCAGCGCCCCTGAGCTGCAGCTGATGTGTTGCTGGTTGCACACAATCATAAAGGAAGAGGAGTTCACGAGAACATGTACTTTCTTTTAGGTTGAGGAGGCATCTGAAGACTGAGCAGTGCACACACAGCGGGGCAAAGCAAAAGGAAACGTGCATCACTTCCAGCTCTGGTCACAGAGTACGGTCAGTGTATTATTTGTAGACACCCTGTGACCCCACTGAGCTGCAGTATGACAGCTAAAATTGGTCAATCCCCCGAGTAAGTGCACCGGCAGCACTTAGTATATCCTCTGCTGGCACAGCCAGACACACATCATGTGCTAAAAAAAAAACTCTCACCATCCAGAAAACAAATCATCTTAACCCTAATATCAATCAAACACAAGATGTTTTGCTGGATTATTGATGTGGCTGCACAGATTTAATCCAAACTGGAATGCATTTTTTGTTTTATATAGTATGTTGCCAAAGAGATTTGTCCAGTTGCAGGTGTGGTTGTTCACTTTGTTTTTAAATGGATACAATATGTGTACTTAAGCTCAATACATGCAGTCTGACTCGTGCTCCGCACCTCTCACTCTTCTTGTCCTGCAGGGACCCTACAAGTTGGAGCGTCCGCCTCCTGGTTAAGTGTTTGTTAGGCGGCATTAACGCACATCCTACTACTGCTTAGTCTAGCTTTCGGCTGCTATTATTAGATTAGGATCTCCTGTAAGCTTAGATAAGACAGACAAGTTAAAGTGCCCTCAACAACACCCCCA
>OMLP01017733.1:38808-49013 GCA_900302685.1 Spondyliosoma cantharus | reverse complement strand
CACAACAACCGGCGCGAAGCAAAAAAAAAAAGAAATCATAATCCTGCGGGACGAAGCTGCGCACAAACAAGCCGAGAAGTCACAGCAGCGGCTCTGGTCCGCATCAGACTCACCTGGAGAAGCTGCCAGGAGTCAGGATCTACATGGAGCTGCCGCTGGTTCCGCTGCTCTGGGATCCGCCTCGACGCTTTCTGCTCCACCTGTAAACGACCACTGCTCATCTCCCGCTCCTGCAGGGAGCGATTATCTGGCAGCTCTCTCTCTCTCTCTCTCTCTCAGCGGTAGGCACTGCCTGGTCATGTGACTCTTGATTGTACCTCTCTCAAAGAAAAACAAACACACACACACACACACACACTCCCTTGGCAACCAATCAGCTGTGAAACCGCAAAAACAAAAATCGTAACGCTTTAAATGCTCTTATTTTGTCTTTTATTTTGGTTCAAATGTAACATTGAGTTGCGACATCGTGGCATCAGGAGACTGTCAACGTGGAATACTAACATCCAGTGGTTACAAAGTTACAAACTGTACAGCCAAACAAATGTAAAAAATAAACAGCATCCGAGCTTTAATATAAACACTTATAAGCACACCTGTCAGTCAAATTCACTTCGTTCATACAAGGAAAAAAAAACATTAGGGCATTTTTTGCTTGTTTACTACACTGAAGCTGCTGTTGGCAACATACTGAAATATTATCAGGTGTTGAAATACATTTACAGAAAAGACTTGAAAGGACTTTATCCTTTAAAAGCGTCCAGCATCTGCCATCTAGTGGTCGATTATAGGTACTTTACAAGAAGTACTCAGAAGATAATGTACAAGTTCCAGTTTAAAGGGCCACTATGTAGTTTTGGAGAATAAATTCAAACTTTACAATATTAATGAAGTAATAATACAAACTCTGAAATGCTAACTTAATAAACAAGTTGTTCTCGGAGGAAAATAAGGTCCCCAGAACTTTGTTGGAATCTAGAGAGGTGGCAGGGTCCGCCACATATAAACAATGTAAAACAGCATGAAACTGTTTTGTCCTTTCAGGTTAGATTGATTATCCAGTTTATTCATTCATGAAAACAAAGAGAGTTTGTTTATTTATTTTTTTTAAGGCATAAAAAAAAAATTATGATCAATGAAAATCTTTATCTTCTGATTAATATTTCATCCCCAGTACTACAGAGTGCGCCTTTAAGAGAAGAGTAATAACATCTGATTAAATGAAAAAAACATGATAATATAACAGGAACCTCATTCAACTTTCAATGCAATGAGTACAATCTGTGATTACATATGAGGAAGGGCTAAGAGATATGTGAGGTCCATGTCTTCTTCACCGTCTGTGTCTCCGCTTGCCGTCGTCGTACCTCTTGGGACTCGGGTTCTGGAGGTTTTGAGATGAAGAAGCCGTCTTCAGGGTGTCCGCCGGACTCCTCGGCCGCGGCGAGGGCTGCTTGTTGAGCACAGGACGAGTGTTGGCATAGATAGGATCCTCTGCTGCATTCAAAAGTAAGAACAGGATTTAGTATTCAGGATGTATTTCACTTGTCTGGCTGAAAATCAACGATCAAGTTGATCAGAACAGTTGAAATGTTGTTTGTTTTGGTTTAGTTTTCTGACAGGAACTGAATAAAGATTAAAGATTAATGAAAATGAATAAAACATTCTGCCAGCATTGAAAATTTGTTGCAAATAAAGAAGAAATATATTCTGGGTAAAAGAAAGTTGTCATAATAGCTTCTATTATATTTTGTAAAAAATTGTTATTGACTGAAAAGAAAACAATTTACTTTCCACAAAAACCCAGCGAGAAAATATATCATATTATATCTCAGATAAAGAATGGCCTTATGAACTAAAATAAACATGCTGTAATTATACTAATTAGTATCTTTCTCATTTCTTATTTCATTAATCTTATATTTGTATCTATCACAGTTAGTCACTACCAGGCAAGTGCCATGGAATTAATTATCTACTGTCATCACACCCCTTGAAACATTGAAATACTAAAGAATATCTATAAAGTCTAACAGGAAATATAAAGGGATACATATATAGGGATCTTATTGTGCTTCACATGGTGTACCTACCAAACAAGGTGAAATGATGACTCGTCTTTTAATATCTTTAAAATCTTCGATATTTTAAAAAAGCCTTCACACTGTGGTCTGAGAGTAACCATGCTCGCTACACTGCAGCTACTTTAGCATCTATCGCTGTTCTCACAGTCATGAGGTGCAAACACTTTTTTTTACACTCTGCTGCACAACACCTCACCTGTCCTGCACAAAGCTGTCACTCGAAATGTTTAACTCATGCTCCAAAAGTAACTTAATTAATCAGCAAGCGCATAGGTGGCAACAAAATGAAAGTTCTCCTTGTCAGCTTAGTCAAATGGCAAAGGAACTGTGTGGTTCTACACAGAGCAGTTCTCACTGAGACATACAGATAGTATCTTTACATATCTTATATAGACAGCTGAGAAGTCAACATCAAACAAACAAAAATAAAAGACCAAAGAAATCTGATCCTCCCGCTGATACACACAAAGAATATTCTGGGTGACTCAGACATCGTCAGTTTGTACGAAGCATGTAGCCTCTGTCCTACTTTCAACTCTGCTCCACCCCTGTGATCAAACCACTACACGGACACACTGACCACCACGTCGCTCCCCCTGCGTGAGAAGCCTGTTGGCCTGCTTTCTATTATTGAACTACTCGGTTAAAGGGGTTAAAGTGTGTCGCTGCCACGTAAGAAAAAAACATGCAAGTGTCATGTTATAACATCAGAAGTTTGATGTTTTCACATTATGACAAAATACAAACGTATTACTTTATAACGAGAAACTTTTCTTGTAAAAGCGCAATGTTAAAACAATCTATGTCACTATTTTTTTATAACATTTAACACTTCATAATATAATGTGATAAGATACGTTGTTCCAAAATGAAACTATTCTTGTTTTAAAAATATACATATTTTTTAAATCTTACTATAATGTGTATCATGTTAAAGTGTATTAACTCATAACAATATACTATTAATCTTGTGATAACATTATAATTTATTGTCATATCATAAAGTTTTATATGTTATAATTAGATATTTTCAAATTTTTCAAAATATATGTTAACATTATATTATTTTGTTATTATTACTATTATTATTCCTATTTTTAGAACTAGAAAAGTTTCTTGTTATACCTGATAAATTTGTATTATTTAATAACTAAGATATCTAGTTGCAATCTTAACACAATAAGCTTTTCATGTTACAACATCACACTGAACAGCCTACTGGTTCAATTGAAGAAAAGTGTACATTTGAATTTAGTATGAAAGCTACAATGAATGTATATACTGTTGTAACAAAATTAGTTGGTTAAACCATTTAGTGTGTAAAATATCAGAATATACTGAAAAATGTCCCTCGCAGTTCGTCCAAAGATGACGTCTCCATGACGATGACAATTTTCATTTGAGGATTGTAGAAAAGCAAAAACATTGAAATCGATTGTTGTTGATTGCATCTTCAAATAAAAACAAATGTCTCCCTTTGAGAAAGAAGAACTCTGTTTAGTAAAAATCTATATTTATGTGAACTACGTGCGAAATTGTCTTTATGACTGGCAGAGAAGTAAAAGTAGTGGGTGGTGAAGTGTGGGTGGATTTTTCAGTTTTGTGGACGTAACTTCTGCAAAGTTCTGATATTTTTGTTCACTATTGGTCAGCCAACTGTGACCAAACGTCACTGTGTTTCTGCTTTGTCTTTCTAGATGATCCTTCTACATTTTTACATAAACCACACAGGAGAAGACATTCTTGCCTGTTGTATTTTGACTCAACAGACTGTCTCACACTCTGCTGTTAAACCACACAAACCACTCTTGCTCAGTTTGCATCCACCGGCCATGAGTTGGGTAGATAGAACTACCCGAACAGTGCTTCCTCTTTTTCTTTTTTTCTGCCACTCAGATACATAAAAAGTCAGACTCTATCATTATCTATCTCTTAAAAATTAAAGAGACTATAGTTATCAAATGAGCAGAATTCAAAAGTAGTGCGGGCCCAAGTAATTCTCCCTCTCACCACTCAAATTACACAACCATTACATTTTGTAAAAGAGAAAAATAGATCCTGGCACTGAGATCTGTTAGGACAGATCACACCCATAAAATTTGATCAGACTCAATACTCCAGATCTTGTGTTAAATTCTGCTGCAAAAATTAACCAGCAAGATTCACTGACAGCATTTTCGTGAAGTTCTCTGTGAGAGCATTTTGATCTCTTTCTTTCTTTTTTCTCAGAACATCTTGCATTCCAGATCTCCTGCCTACAGAGCTAATCTGCAATCTATAGATGTTGTTCACTGTGGTCTTAGTTGCGTTTAGATGATCATCTGCTCAAAACTGAAAGGGAAAACATGTACCTCTGTTTATGCGGCATCTTTTTCTCAGCAAGATGCACATGATCGGCAGGACGATCAGGATGAAAGCAGACACCCCCAACACGATCCAGTGCCACAGCTGGAAGTTTGCTGTGGGAGACACAGGCGCTGTAAGAGAAAATACTTTATCTTTATGGATGATTATGTCAATTAATAAGAAGGCCAATGTTCGCCCTTTTGTCAAACAAGTCACTATCACACTTTAATTCAATTCCAATGTGTTTCTGGAACACCTTCTTCCAAGGTGCATGGAGAAGATAAAAACAACTCCAAAGAGGGCAAAACTTTATTGTCAGACCCATTTTTTGACTTGTGGTGTTCATCAGGTGCATATGATCAAAACCTCCAATAAAGTTGTTCTATACACCACAAGTGCTGCTGGAGGTCTGGTCCTTTTTATACGAACTCTCTCTGAACTCTCACGCCTGAAGTCTCATCACCTCTATAAGTGGAACAATGATGCCAACACTTGTCGGTTCGAAGCAACATTGAGCGGAAAATGAAAGCTTACTACTAGCAGAATGACAGCTTGGACGCTGCTGGGCACTAAAAATATATGGTGCACTGTTGTTTATAAAAGCTAGGTTCACACACACACACACACACACACACACACACACACACACACATGCACGCATCATTGTTTTTATCACTTGTGGGGATATAACATAGTCCTACACTTATAAGTCTCAAGTTTAATGATTACATTATGGGGTCCAGCATGTTGGTCCCCACACCCTACAGTGGGCTTCCAGAGCAGGGACCCCACAAGTACAGAAAAACAAGAATATACACACGTACACAAGCACACACACCTTTTTTGACCTTAACTATGGGTCGTGACGGGTGCGTTGCATGTTCCTCACTCTCTGCTGTCATAAAGGAAACAAAACGATACTTTAAGAAGCGTTCAGTGTTAGTAAATCAGAATCCCTTTATGTCATAATCTATTTAGCATTTATGAGCAGCATATAAGAATGTAATTTAATAAATGGTTTATAAGTTAAAATAAGGTAGTTGTCAGCAAATATAAGCAGTGATGGACCGTAACTAAGTACATCTACTCAAGTACTATGCTACAATTTTGAGGTACTTTACTTGAGTATTTTCCACTTAATAACACAAATAACATGTTGGAGGCAAATATTACTTACTTTACTTACTTTTATTGTACTACATTAGTTTAATAATTGAAGTTGCTTGTCACTGTTCAGATTGCATGCTGCATTAGAGCCAAATTATTCCAAATTTACTTATTTTATCGACAATCAGATGGTTCCAGTAATCAGAAAAAATGCAGGATATCGGATCTGATAATTGGCTGAGCTGATAATCGATTGACCTGTATGACTCAGTATGCAAACATGTAAATATATATATCATTTACTTTTACTTGTAATTTTTCATTTATTGCTGGAAAATTACTATTCAAACTTAAGTACAGTTAACATCAGATAATGTCTACAAAAGTGTTAGTTGTGTGAGTGAATTTCACTGAATTGCAAAAACCCTTACTTTCACTGAAATATGACTTGTGGGAACTTTATACAACACTGGACATAAATGTTTATTAATTGTCTTTGTCAACTACTATAACTCCTCCTGGGTGCATCCGTAAATGGAAGCTGGTGTATGAACGGATTAATAAATGGAAAATAGCTGTAATGATATTAAATATGTCCTCATAGGAGAAACTTGAATGGTTGACAAATACTGTACATTAATAAACACATAACAACTACATTATAATGTAACATCAATATGCTGCTCATAAACATTAAATAGTTAAATGTTAGGAGATTTTTGTATTTATATGTAATACTTACTGATAGCAACTTTTGTTCCAGCGCTGAAATTCTCCATATATGTTGGAATTTCTATTCTTATTCTGCAAAAGTACCATCCGCTGTCATTATATGTAGCACGTGAGTTGTAATTATACAAAATCTGTTCATCGTCTTTGTCATCAACCTTCCTTTTGTCAGGCACAACTGTGGAGGTCTTTGCAGATCTGTTATACATCTTTGAATATAAAGTTTGTGACTTATCGAATAAATCTCCAGAGGGGTTAAAATGCCAGTACACCCGCATTCGCAAATATCCCATCGTATTCAAATTGCACTTTAAAATCAGAGGGGAACCAACAGGACGTGTCTCTGATGTCCCATTTTTATCCAGAGTCACAGGCTCTTGACCTGATATCACCACGGCTGCTACTGCAACTATAGACAGAAAGATAGAAGGACAGACAGGCAGGGATGAAGGTGGAGTTGTACTTAAAATAGATACAGATTTTTTTTATATATATATTAAATTCAGTGAGATACTATAAACATTTTGCAGCATCTGTTAGCTGTTATTAAAAAACTACAAAAGTTCTACTGGAGAAAATTCATCCTGTCCATTCATTATTCTATTAAACACTTCTATTATATCTTTACTGCTTTTTGTTCTTTGTCTCTTTTGATCTACTGAAGTCAGCACTCTTACCTGCAAGGAACACCGTAGTCGACCGTTTCAGCCACATTTCCATTGTATCATGTGTGAGGTGGTCTTTCTGTCAGACTCATCCTGTCTCTGCTTCACTGCCTGTCTACATGTCTCAGTCACTAGAGCTAGACACCAAAACCTGCGTGTGGGTGGGAGGAGGAGTTTTTTTTTGTACTGTACTGTGAGAATAAGTTGCTATAGTGCTGAGTTGTGAAAGTTGCATAAACGACAAATAAAGATGGAAAATGGTGTAGGCTTTTCTGACCTAAGATAGATTCCAGACCAAAAAGCTTATTGCGCTCTTGTTACTTTAACTTTTAAGACATCAGAGCCACATGCTGCTGCTATCCGATTCTATAAATGTACATCCTGCTGAGGCGCGCTGCTGCAGATGGTGGCAGACAGCGACTCCCCCAGTGAGATAAAGACGCGTGTGCTGACTTGCTGAATGCCGTCAAATAAAAACAGGGCGCAAGACGATATGAGGGGTTTGTGAAACCTTTGTGGGTTTTGGTGCAAGGGTGCTAAACGCATTTTACCTTGTCCCCACAGCGTCTTACTAGGAAAGGAGCTCTTGGCTTCCTGTGAGAAGACACAACTAAGTATGATGGGCTAGATGAACTTTCTGATTTGATATCCGCAATTTAGAAGATATTTGCAGAAAAGACAATAGAGATGAGAGATGATAAAAGCTGAAATACAGAGATACTGACAAAACACAACAACCTCTGAGGCCGTGACCTTTTACAGTCTGAAATCTGTGGCACTGATTGACCCTGATATCAAGTAAAGACTTCTTTAATTCACTAATTCAAGTCAAAAAATGCAGCATGGTAATTCATGTCTTTGTTATCTGTTCATGTGAGTGAGCAGTGAAGAAAAGGGGCCTCAAGAAGAAACATCTCAAGGGGGAGTATAGCATCGGAAAACCTCAAACTTTAGAGCTTCATTGTCACAGAGAGACTGAAAGTAGGTCCTGTGAGCAATGCAGCGTGAAGACATGATTGCAAATCATTTGTTTATTAGGACAGACATGTGCAAAGGTGTAAGTGGAGGGGACTCATACATTTTCAAACAAACTGAAAATGTTTTTCAAATAAAAGGCAGGCCTACTGAGGGGGATCTTATCTCATGACGAATTCACTTTTCCGTTCTGATCTTATTTGTGCAATGTTTTGTGGTTGGAAACAAAATCTGCTTTTCCAGATCAAACAGAATTTTCAATGTTTTATTTCATGTGAACAGAACTAAATAATCCAGCATGTTGTTTTCCTCACTGGCCAGTCAGTCAAGATTTATTTGATATACTTTAATAGGCTGTATATATTCACAATGATATGAATAAATTCAACAATTTATTACAAAGTTTAGAAGATAAAAATGTAGATATACAAATGTTAACATCTAAAGTGTTGTTCTATCGTTGGATTGATCAATAAAAAAATATATACTGTACATTTTTATTCTAGCATAACTTGTGTTTCTTCTGTAATTGTTTTGTAGCAGTGCTGTGCAACTGCGACACGATTGTTTATATTTTGTTGTTTGATCGTGATTAAAGGGTGACTTATGTACTGGGCTTTATGCTTGATTGTGTTGCGTTGTTTTGTTTTGTTATCTAGACTCTAATCTTCACTTTCACAGTCACTTTATCTGGCTGTGGTGGGAATCTCTTTAAAAATGTTAAAGGATTATTTGTGTGATGCAGATGTTGCTTCAGGCGATGGCAGGAAATGAATGAATTCTGCCCAGGACCCCTATTTACCAAATCGTACAATAAGACAATCATTATGATGTATTAGTGAAACATGATGTTACATAATGCCAGAAATCATTATCATTTCCATTTCCTTTTCCCCAATCACGAACATTGTCAAAGCTGTATGTCAGTGGCTTTTTGGTAATTCTTTCACTTGTAAATTTGTTGGGGATTTGCACCACTATAGGACCATATCGACTGGGTTTTGCATGACTATCATTATTAATATTATTGTTGTTGTTGTTGTATAAAGATGCCTTGTAAATATGTGTGCATTATCCTTAATTGTATTTCATCAAAATACCTGATGAAGAAACCTGGGGCAAACTAGTATCATAGTGCAGAAGAGCTTGTTGGTTTCTGTGTCCCTGTGTAAAACATACTGTCTAAAATGTGCTTTGGTGCCCCGAGGCCCCCACACAGATAAATCCAGCCACGTGAGTCAACATCAAACTTAGTTATGAATAGAGGCAATCATTTTACTCCCTGTTTCAATTAGTTTGTAGATAAATTCTGTCATTTTTACTGGTAACATAATGTCAATTTGAGGTTTGAAAATACATATTCAAAATATGTTTCTATATACATGTTGGTATAATGTGTTCCTTTTTTAATATCTGCCTTTGCTTTTACTTGTCCTCTTGTTTAATCCATTGTGACTCACACACATAGTCTTTTAATCTTCTTGTAATGCAATAATCCTCTTAATATAATGTGTTGGTGGTGGTACAGCATCTACTCTGAATGATAAGCTACCTCAGACTGGTCTTACTACAGCCGCCCTCTTCACCCTTCAGCCAAACACCATATTTGTTTGATTTAATTTTGTAGATTGAAACATAAACTGACTCTTCAGTGACATTTTTTATTTTTATTTTACAGCATTAACATGTAAATATTTATATTTTTGTTCTGAATATTGTCAGGAAAATTGGAAAGCCAACACTGAATTCGCCTTTAAAGGTCCCCTGACTGTCCCTGAAGGCAGCATTACTCACCCACTCAACAGAAACATCAGTACCCAGAATCCTCCTCTGCCGCATGCGCAGTCCGCACGACGGCCCGAAGGCGTTGGTGGTTGGTGACCGTACGAGGATGCGTCGCACTCCGGCAGCATCAGTACCAGCTCCGCCGTGCTAATAAGCCAAAAACCCGGGGGACGGAGGACTAAAACGGGCGGTGTTTGCGGCTCGAGTGGCGCCGGAGCATCGGAGCGGCGACATGGGAGACCAGAAGGTGAGCCGGGGCCGGAGGAACAGGTGTCTCTGATGGGGGAAGCCGTTTCTGGGCGTAGTGTACAAAGGAAGGAGGGGGACGAGCCGCGAAGCTGGGGGAGTTTGTGGATGCGGTGCGGGCTCGTGTTTCACGGACACGGTTTATGTCTTAATCTGCGTTTGTCCGGTTGAACGTGAGCTGTATCTCGCTCCAGACATCGGTGACTTTGTTGTGGATGTATCGGCTCTATGGTCAGAGAGAAGGGGAGCGAGGGGGGGGGGGGGGCTT
>OMLP01017733.1:23349-38788 GCA_900302685.1 Spondyliosoma cantharus | reverse complement strand
TGCAGCTCCTCTCGCACCAACAAACATTAGTCCTCCAGTATGAATGGGGCTCGTTCACTGTGGGATGGCCAGCTTGAGACACAATATAACCGGGGTGGTGACGTATCAAAGCTGTGATCCGTGTAATAATCGACCCAGTGTGTGTCCGGTCCCTTTTAAGTCGGCTGTTCAGCGGTTGCGAAGCTGCATTATTAAATTATGAATGCGCATCCTTCCGCCCGTGAAGTGTCCTCCCTCCCTCCGTCCCTCCCTCCATGTGCACTGAAACCAGGTCCAATCTGCACAGCTAATGTTTAATCATGTTTTTGAAAAAAGGAGTTCAAAGCTCCATGTGTCCTTTGCACACAGACACTGGAGAGCAACCAGAGAGGATGCAGTGAAAAGAGCTGGAGGAGTGTTTGACCTGCAGTCATTCAGACCTCTGTGTGAGGAATATTAGAGCTGCAATGATTAACTGATCAGTTGTCAGATACCAAATTGAGTGCAAACTATTCTGATAATCTGACTAGTCGGTTTGAGTCAGAAAAGACGACAAATTCTCTGATTCCAGCTTCTTAAATGTGAATATTTTCAGGTTTCTTTCCTCCTCTATCTTCGGGTTTTGCACGAAATCAATATATTTGAGGACGTCATCTTGGGTCTTTCATCATTTTCTGACATTTTATAGACCAAACATCAAATCGATTACTCACGAAAATCGACAGATTACGAAAGCCTGACTTATATATCAGTTGGCCAATATTATAGGCTGATATTGGCCTATCACAGACACGTGTATACGTAACACAGAAACACAGAAAAAGATGCTTGGGGTAATTTATGATCATTAAATTCGCAGTGTAGTTTTCATTGCATTACATACTGTATGTATCTTCATTATATGTAGCGTCCACTAACCTCATTTGAGGGATTATCGCAGAAAAAAATGTGTGTTTACGTGTGTTATATTGTCCGACGTATCAGAATTTCTTTTACGATCCTTTGTTGTGTCAGAATTGGCCACAAAAATCCAGCATGGGTCGGCTCGTTAGTCGCAGCCCTGCAGAATAACCAGCTGTATAGTGTTTGCTGAAAAGGATCCGATTTAGTGTTGAATGTTGAATATGCAACATTTAGTTTTTTTGTCTCTTTCTTCAGGAGTCTCTGCGTAAGATCACCCACACGCTGGCGTTGAAGAATGAGGAGATTTCCAACTTCGTCTGCACTCTGAAGCAGAGCCTCGACAACTTAGAGGTACAGACACAGACATGGATGAACTACAGTGCAATCAGGGTTTTTTTTTCTTCTTCCTGTGTTCACTCATTTTTCTGTTGTGACACCAGGCGAACTCCAACAGAGTCCAGGGGGACTTGGAGTCCGAGTTCACCTCCCTCCACTCTGTTCTGGACGAGATGAAGGAAAGCATGGTGACGCGTATCAAACAGGAGAGAGCCAGCCGCACGTACGAGCTGCAGGTACCTCTTTGGGTTTGTGGCTTCAGTGTTTTAAAAAAACGTGTGGATGAGACTCAACGATCAGCTGTCTTTCTCCACAAACTTACATGCTGTTGTTTAGCATTGTCAAGCTTGTGAGAGAGACGTATTCTGTGGTTGGTATTTTAAGTCAAAGCAAGATTTTCTCACAGTCTCTGTGTTCTCATAGTTTCTTGCCACATCTTGATCACCAAGTGAATGATGCGTTTTTTGCTTTGAACATTAAGAAATTCCAGACGTATGACCTTTTAGTGTCTGACTAAATACTGTTCTCAACGCTCTGACTGAGAACCTCGTTCTGCAGGCAAAACTTCTAATGTCATCAACTTTGCTTTGAGCTTAAACAAAATCAAGTGAAGCTAGAGGTTTCTGGTAGCCTGACGGATCGCAGCCTTTAAAAACGACTGAGAGCGCACACTGAAACAAAGAAAGTTACATTTAAGAAAAATTCCAGAAAATGTAATTCTCTTGGTAACAAAAGGAGAAATAATATATTGGAAGATTTGGTGTCTTTGCTTTTAAAGGTCTGTCACTAAACTTTTAAAGCAATCATTCCAGTTGCACATGCACTCAAATGTGACGTTATATAATGCTCCAAGGTCAAAATACCTTAGATTGTATACTTGTCGAAGTTCCTGGTCTTTTTGTTACATTGCATCAAAAACTGTGCAGCCTCAGGACCAAACCGTGACTCTCAAATGATGCAGCCTTCTCCACAGCTCCCTGCAGGGAACACAGTAGTCTCATTATAAGTTAAGACGAATTTGTTAAAGTTGGCAGACGTGACTCTTGGTTGACTGTGGGTTCTGTACTTTTTTCCCAGAGTCAGCTGAGCGCCTGCTCCAAAGCCCTGGAGAGTTCAGAGGAGCTGCTGGAGCTGGCCAATCAGACGATGTGCTCCTCTGAGACGGACGGTTTCAACCAGGTAACTGACCCCACGCCACTGCTGATGTCACGCTGCTGCACTGTTCCCTTCTGTTTTATAACTTCATGTTTTAATGGCTGACGGTGAATTTCAGTGTCCACATTGTATATATGATTTTAACCTGTCCTTCTCGTGGTGTTCTACTACCAGTGATTTTAACACAGCCAACAGCCACGTTTTGTGTTAAATGACGACATGATGGGCTACAACTCAGTTTTTCTCTTCGCTCCGTATCTCTCCTTTTTCCTTTCCCTCTCTGCTTCTCCTCCAGGCGGCCAAAGACATTAAGGATAGGTATAGTACTCAGCCATCCATTGCTTCCCTTTTGTCATAGTAACCACTGAGCCATCTCATAATGTAGCATGCATGCATTCAAACTATCTAGCCACCACCCATTTCGTAGACAATAAGCACTCTGGAAAACTTTCCTTCTCGAGAGCCTTTTGTCTCTGTGTTTCCCCACTGTCCTCTCCGGTCTGTACCATCCTGTGTCAGCCCCTCCCTGGTTGCTCCCTCTCTAGCTCCGCTTTTTAAATGTCGATCGGGGTGATGAGTCAGTGGTAGTAGCAGAAGTCTAGTTAGTGGCCTTCTCTTAGTGAGCAGCGGTAGAATCACCTGTTTCTTTATCTGTTTGCCTCTGTTCCAGTTGAATAATGGCCCATGCTTGTTTCCACTCCCGTGTGTCTTTTGTGTTTTTGTGTGTGTGTGTGTGTGTGTGTGTGTGTGTCTCTTCTCTTTGTCCGCAGCGTGACAATGGCTCCAGCCTTTCGCCTCTCCCTCAAGGCTAAAGCTAGTGACAACATGAGTCACTTGATGGTGGATTTTAGCCAGGAGAGGGGGATGTTGCAGAGCCTCAAGTTTCTCCCAGGTCTGCATCACTTTTCATTTAAAATATTTATAACGCGGAGGAAACGGGATCCTCCACAGAAACGCGCTTCTCTTTTTCTTTTTTAAACGAACGACAGTTTACCAAAGAGCTTAACATCACTGTGCACGATATCTGTGAAGAGGACTACTTATCCCACATCACAGTACAAAATAAACAACAGAACCAGAACTAATTAACTGCCATGACCCCACTCAGGGAGGGTTACCTGATATAGCATGTATAGTAAGTTGTATACAGAGGTCTGCTCCACTGGGGCTTCAGAATTAATTATTTATTATCTAAATTAGTATTGAATACTGAATTAATATCATCTAAGTCATGATATGGATGAACCACAGAAGCTACAGTTGTTTGATTAAAGTCAAATGTGACAGAACAGCACTATGATGAAGAACTGTAGCACTGCGGAGATAACCTGGCCTACAAATCTTGTTCTCCAGGAGTAAGAAAACATGTTTGTTTGGGACAGGCCCAAACAAACATCAGATCATCATCATCATCATCATGTTTTTTCAGTAAAAATGTGAAAATTGTGATGCAGTATTCAGTATTCATGGACCATACCGCAATAACTGTCGAGAAAATCCCAATATCATTCTTTTCCTCACCATATAATAAGAAAAAAAGTAATTAAGAAAAAAGAGGGGGAAAAAAATCCAAGGCACCCTGTAAAGAGCAAAATGTAAAGAGCCTGTATTTAAATGAAACTCATTTTCTGATTACCTGATTTCTGATTTTTCTTCTCTTTTCAAACTTCTGTGTTCCCTACCATTTTGTATATGATAATTGCAAAGAGTCAAGAGGAAAAAATTGTTGTCTTGTGTTGACAAATCAGTAGTAACCGCACACAGATGTTAACTTGTTTCTCGGTTTTGCAAAATTTCCGGGCCTTTGTTTCGAACCATACTTCAGAAAGACAAACCACAGAAAAACAATGGCCGCCTGCTGCATTGGCTTCACTCAGCTCCACTTACCGGGGTTTTCTGTATCAATGAGAGAGATGACTTTATGTAATGTGAAAGGGGTCGTTTCACAGCGAGGAAACCTTTATCTGCCGACTCTGCAGCTGTGTGAGGCTTCTTAACCTCTTGGTGTGGTTTTACTCGCTTCTCGCTAGCAGCCGTTTGCAGCAAAAAAGCCCAGATAACGCCACGACACAACACCTGTTTACCACCAAATGGCAAAACCGAGATTAGTTAGTGACTGGCTGGTGAAGAAAGTAGAACAATTAGCACCTAAAGAGCCAGATGTTTACCTCTGGAGACCAAAACAGAGCTAAATGTAGAGTGAATTTTGGTCAGGTGGACACAAAAATGACTCCAGATAAATAATACTGTTGCTCCGTATATGGTCAATGTGTGAACATACAATTGTTTGCTAACACTTTAGCAAGAGGTTTATGCTAGGCTGCAGCTTGTTTTGGGGTAAGTCTGCCCCCTAGAGGCAAAAATTAAAAAAACATCAAATGATGCAGCTTTAAAATTATTCCCATGTGACTGCTCACGCCCTTGAAAATGTGTCTTGTTATTGAATATAAGTGCATAAGTGCAGAGGAAGATGATTTTTCCCTCTAACAGACAAACTGTCTCTTCTCTCCAGTTCCCGCCACTCCTGAGATCCAGGTGTCAGAGTGCCAGGTGTGCGATAACACCGTGACCATAGCTTGGACCCTGCCGGAGCCCGACACCAAGATAGACCATTACATACTAGAGCATCGACGCACAAATCACGAGGGCCCTCCGCGCATCAGAGAGGACTACCCCTGGATGGTGTTGGAGGGGATAAAAGAGATGGAACACACACTCACAGGTAGGAGGAAAGACTGCGAGGAGACGTTTGTTATCTGAACCTCGGTGACTCATAAAGGATCCTTCTTGTGTTCTTCTTGTTATTCTCAGGTCTGCGCTTCGACACCCGCTACATGACGTTCAGAGTGAGAGCGTGTAACAAGGCGGTGGCAGGAGAGTTCTCTGAGCCGGTAACACTAGAAACACACGGTGAGAATACTGGAAACAAAGTAGCTTTAGAAGATAGACATGACAGGGAAAGTCTGCCAGGGTTTTTTTTTTGTTGTTGATATGAATGTGAATATTGGATTCTGTATAATAAGAAGTCTGCTTCATGTTCTATTTGCAGCCTTCACCTTCAAGCTGGATGCTGCTTCGTCCCACCAGAACCTGAAGGTGGAGGACTTGAGTGTGGAGTGGGACAGCAGCGGAGGAAAGATACAGGAAATGCGCAAGGAAAAGAACCGAACCAACTCCCCGATGCACTCTCCAGCCAGGTTTGTACGGATGTATACTCGCAGTGTCTTTAAAACCTCGATTATTGAATCTCAACAATTTGGATCTTTGCCCACCATCTGTCTCTAATCAGGTCAGCCCTGATGTCACCTAAGAGAGCACCGACAGCCCGGCCCGGCAGAGACAGATTCACAGCAGAGTCCTACACAGTTTTAGGTAAGAATATGTACAAAAAGCATGAAAAATGACAGGAACTCAGCCAAAAGAGAAAACGATGTAATACTTTAAACTTTGAACTCAGACTGAGTTTGAAGGCTCGCTGATTAGCCTAGCTGGCCTGACTGCACGAGACATTAGCTCAGGTAAGCTAGTTCGTATAAAAAAACAGCTGATTATCCAAGACAAATGTCAAACTTCTGAAAAAGTAAGGAGAAATAATCTTTGCATCGAAGCTGGTTTACAGACATTTCCTTGGCAGCTGTTTCTGTTCCTCATACTTCTCATTCCAACTTCATTTCTATCGGTAGTCTCTTCCTCTGAAACTGCAGACACAAATAACTTAAGCAGATCTGAGGATGCGTTCCATTAAGGTCAAATCAACCGTTCTGTAACCACAACTCTAAATCTACACAAATATTGATACACATCTCATCCGGGAAAAACAACACACTGAAACTTGCACTGATACTGGAACTCTAGATATTAATCACCTGGGGTTATGTCTCATGACAGCTGACACCATGATTGACGCTGGCCAGCAGTACTGGGAGGTGAAGTTCGACAAAGAGAGCAAAGCCTTCGCCGTCGGCGTCGCCCTGCGGAGCCTCGGCAGATTCGACCAGCTGGGGAAAAGCAGCGCCTCCTGGTGCATCCACCTGAACAACTGGCTGCAGCAGAGCCTCACAGCCAAGCACAACAACAAGGCTCGGACACTGGACTGTCCCATCCCAAACAGTATAGGGGTCTACGTCAACTATGATGAAGGTACAATAGAAAACAGTGTCAAATGTTGAGAATTTCTCCCCCCAACAAAATAAAAAACGATCTTTGAAATGTATGTTCACACTTTGAACCGAGAAGATTTTTATCTCTTTATAGTAATCTTTTATGAAATAAACACACTCTTTTATGAGTGTGTGTGAAATGGTACTTTTTAGCAGTTTTTAGTGCTGAGACCAGGAACTCATGGCTCAGGCATGGAGACTTTAAGGGTTGACAGAAATATATACAGTCTTTGCTGATTCAGTCGCAAACAAATGCATATCAATATTTGCTTGGGGAAAGCACCCAAGTGAAAATATTTTAACTCAAAAACATATTATTGTGGCACACGAGTAAGGCATAGAATAGAAATATCTTAAGTTTGATTTAGAAATTAATAAGTTGTTTTATTTCCAAATCATCAGACATGTGTGCATGTCTGTTTTTCATTGAATATTAGTCCAATCACTTAGTCCAAAATGTGGCCTGAACAGTTTTTAATGTAACTACAGAAGCAAAGTCTTCACATCAGAGTTTTGCTCTTGCAACAACACGTAAAAATAAGTCCTTGTTTCATTTATCCAACATTAATGGCAAACAATCTGTGTAAGATGTGAGGACTTTAGAATTTGATTTATTATCCAAACTTTACTTCACCTTGGAGGTCACTTATTACTCATTTAATAAACCAAACAAAAAAATCTGATAAATTAAGGGTGAAAATGCTGGGTGCAGCCTTACATACTGTATGTTTGACTTGTGTTCCCCCCAGGTGCTCTGTCTTTCTACAACTCCAAAACTAAACAGCTGATGCACACCTTCAAAACCAAGTTCCAGCAGCCAGTCATCCCAGCTTTCATGGTGAGAAACATTTCTTCAAAAACCTTTAAATGCATCTCTTATCTCTAAGCATTTTAGTTTTTAACCTGCTCGTTGATGTGGCGCCCCCTGCAGGTGTGGAACGGCAGTTTCTCGGTCGTGACGGGCCTTCAGGTTCCCAGTATTGTGCAGAGCGGCCAGAGGAAGAACAGCGGCACCAGCAGCTCCAACGCCAGCCTCACCTAGACACCTCCATTCAGCCGGCTGCGCTCCTCGACCACAGTCACCGCTGCAGAACATCACCTCTGCCCTGGCTGCGGTCCAAGCCATATCATGGAAGAGTTACTTCACTGGAAAATGATGGTTCAGCCTGTTCCACATACGGTGTTTGCGTTGCATGATGACCAAAAAATAGTTGTGGGAACGAGTGAGTCATCCGGGCTGTCAGTGACAGAATTCTTCAGATGTATGACTCTGACTGTTGTGATTGCTCGGGACATGTTAGCTGTAGTCTTACTAGTTTTCCCTCTCTCGACACGTTCATTTAGCACTGGCCCACTGCTGCTAGAGCAATGGTTTAGCGCTGGCCGCTGCCCTTCATTTCCTCTCCTTCACCAAAACTGTCAGTAGTACTGTCGATGCAGCCAGCTGCAGGCCTGTCCTGTCTGCTCTCTCCCTGTGCCTTCCTCCTCATTTCCAAACTGATCAGCCAAATCTGGTGATCCGCACCAACATGCTGATATCTCACAGCAAGAAATGGCCTCCCTTTTATCAAGTTAAAGCGATGTATCGTGTCAGTGTCGAGATAACTTGTGTCAGTGTCACTATAACCCACTGAATCTGCCTCTATCCATCAGCCAACCTACTGTATGTAACCCAAATAACAGCCTGCTCTTAGACAGTAACGCTACTGAATAGAATGTAGTTTATTACTCAATCAGGATTATTAACTTTTGCCAGCAAGGAATAGATCAAGCAACATGAACAACACATATTAGGGGATGTTGTATTTGCTTCTTGCCAAGGTGTGCACACTCAACAGTGTTTATTACATTTCACTCTTTGTTATCAGGTCCCAGAATTTGCCTGCAAGAAACTGGGTTCCAGGTTGTGTTAGTTTTAAATCAGAGTCAGTGTCTGCTCTGACGGCCAGGCTGCACAGGTAGTCCGAGGGGGAGTGTTAATCAGTGTAACTCCACGTGCCGTAGAGGAGTCGTCAGATATGGCTTCAGGATTTTGGAAATGACTGTATGTTCACCTGACTGCACCCTAATGCTTCTATGTACAGTATGTATGTGTCTGATCCTGATAATAACCACTTTATTTGCTGAAGATGAATCCCGTTTATGAATAGTGGACCGTGTAGTCCAAACATAACAAATAGCTAGCAAGTAGCCTCAGCTAACTAATTGTATTACGAGAGTTAGCCAGGTTCAGGCTCCACCTGGATGAGAAAACACAAGCGATCAACTCTGGAAAAACTGATGTGATGAAGTGCACCGCCCCGACCTCTAAGTTCATGTCATACGTTACACAGTCTTGCTTTGCCACGTTGCTCCTTCTGTATGCATCTCCTGAATAACTGTAGCCTGCAATGCTTTAAAGAAGCGTCAAGCTGAGAATTATGTTGACTTTATTTCACATGCTGACAAAATGTAATGATTTATTGTAAATAGTTTAATTTTTCCACTATAATGTATCAGTCATTGAGGTAATAAAGGAGTGAGAGCACTTGATTCTTGGATCTCTGCTTCAAACAAGAACGAGACACAGCAAGAAAAATAAACAGTTGTGTAAAAAGAGGTGTTGTTACACAGGATATAAGAGCAGGTACAGAACATTACTGAAGGAGACCTATTGTGCTTATTTGTTTTTTTCTTTCCTTCAGTACTTTATATAGGCTCTGGTGCATGTATAAGATCTTGCCTCGTCAGTTGTCTCGCCTTTTAATTCAGTGACTTTGTGACATCACACTATGTCACCATTTCACATATATGCATAATGAAAAAAAACAATATTCACAGTAGAAGTGAATCTAACCGGTGAGCGGCGCTGGCTCAGGGTTGTGTGAGCTGACCAATCACAGCAGACTATTTGAGGAGGAAAGGCCCTTTAAAGAGACCGGAGCTAAAACAAAGCGTTTCAGTCTGAGGGGGAACGCAGAGCTGCAGCACTGGACAGTATGAGAGAACTGATGCGCTTTTTGAGCACTAAAGCACGTAAAACTATTCTAGTAGTCAAACTAGAGTCATGAACCTGAAAATTAGCGTAATATGTCTCCTTTAAAATAATTGATTCATAATCGTTGCTGCAACTAGTCTATAAAATGTAAAAAGAAAATGTGAAAAATGCTCATCACAATTTCCCGGAGCCCAAAGAAACATCTTCAAATTGCTGCATTTGTCCAACCAACAGTCCAAAACAAAAGACTCTTCATTTACAATCATAAACAACGAAGAAAAGCAGCAAATTCTCACATTCAACAAGTGAGAACCAGCAACTGTTCGACACTTTTGGAAAATGCCTGACACAATTAATCGATTATCAAAATATTCTTCTACTCTACTAATCCATCAATAGACTAATTGCTGCAGCACATACATGAGTGTGCTTGCTCACATGTATCTGAAGCGGTGTGACAAGAGCAAGAGTTTTACTTCATTGAATAAGTATATACAATATATTCACATACAACAGGCATAGTAACTACAAGCCAACTCAACTGGGTACTGTATATGAAAGACATGCCTCTGAGGCAGAACAAATATAGCCATCTTGGCTACGTAAAACATATGTACAAGTAAGAAAAGTAGACAAATCAACACTGAAACAGACAATATAATCAGGTAAATCTGCACCATTGTCAATGGTAACTGTGCAAAAAGTACAAGAAAATCGCGGTGAAGATAATGTGACATGTACACCCCTCTTTACAGTCGATTCATTTGCTAATGAGTGTGTAAGACGGGTGAATCAATACAGTGTTAATCTTCAGAGAGGCTGCACTGCTGACAGCCAACTGACGAGGAGGAGCAGAGCCACGGCGCAGGCGAAGAAGAGGCCGTCTGTCTGGAAGCAGTCGGTCTCCGCTCCCGTGTGTCGGCTCATCGCGCAGGAAACATAAGTCACTCTTCATCGTCACAGATTTGGGACGCTCCGACCAGCAGAGGTCACTCTACACACTTCGCCTTTTGTCCCAGCTTCATTTTCAGCTCAGACAGTGCTGCGAGAGGAACTGGAGCATATCAGACAATAAGTTTTCCATATTACGGCAAGAAAGCAGAACATAAGAAAGATGGCACAGTGAAGCAGCGTGGACTTACTTTGTCTTACGTCTTCTGAGTTGGATCTCACCCTGCTTGTCGGGGCGGCAGTGGAGGGGGCTGATGTAGACATGGTCCACTTGCGAGGAGCAGGCGTTGGAGGCATCATTGCTTTCTTTGGAGCGTCTTTCTCCAGTTCTGTGGACGATCAAAAGCACAGTTAGTCAGGGTTATAAAAAGGTAAATACTCGTAGACGGGGAGTCTCTGAGATCGACAGATAAGACGGAGGGACCTGCGTGTCAATGGAACAACTTAAGTTCACAATCGCGGTGGAAAAAATGAAGTCACACCAGTTTTATGTTTGCGAGACAGATAAGCAACACGCGGGAATGACAGATGAGCTGCCTGATGGGGCTGCTGGCGGGAAGAGTTCAGCCTACCCTTGTCGTTCAGATAAATGGCTTCTTCTTCAAACGATGTTGACACTGGTTCAGGAATCAGTTCTCTTTGAGCACCTGCAACAAAATATGTAATTATGATAACTACAGGGTTCATATACGGCCTATGCTTTATTATATAACAGCCAAAGTGAACAGCAACTACAGTCCCAGGACTGTTGCGAGAAGTCACGTAACACGAAGCTACAGCCGAAGAAAAAGAAGATATTTTTAGCCACACTAGTGAGGTATCTGGACTGCAACACATTCTTATCTAGGATATTATTTAGTCAACTGTGATCAACATTTTTTCCTTGTGTGAGTTAAGGAATGTGGTTGGTGGTAGGATTTCCGGTCCCGGGGTCAAGGAGTGATCATTCAGCTACGCGGGGGTTAAAGGTAAAGGGTAAAAGTTATCTTCATGCTGGATGGTGAGAATTGTCAAATGTTTAGATTCCCGTAGAAGGACAGGATGACCCTTAGGGCCGCCTGGGGGACAAGACCTAATAACTGAACGCAGGTTAGGTAGTGATTTAGTCTATTGGATAGATGAACAAACTGACCAATTAGGGAAGGAGGGAGATACAATCGGAGGCACTCCAAAAAGGCCCGCGCAGGAGGAAAAAGTTGTGTGGTTTTTGTAGATTCCTAAGGGAGAAGGATTTCTGATAGAGCAGAGGGCAAAGTATTGGCTAGAACTTTGTCAGATTCGAGAATACCAGGTAGCGGCCGACCTGGTCAGACACAAGGCTTGAGATCTGTTTCAATAAAGATTGCTTGATCATTCCACCCAGCCTTGCCTCCGCAGAATTCTTTTATCATCAAACTACACGCCGACACCTTTGAGGAGGACAGCCAAGAAACAACAGTAGCCTAGAGATGGTCTGTCCACCACTTCGGTTCAGTCTGAAAGACCTCAACAAATATTGGATGCCAAACTTAAGACATTTCCCATCATCCTCAGCTGTTCTTGTACTTTAACTGTACTTTGTTAAGAGCTATTTACCAAATATTAGGATGCAAATAGGCTAAACTAGACGGTGACTTGTTAGCCTTTAGCTTGAAGCATCAGGTACACTCTCTCAGAGCCAATAACATCACTGTGGACCAGCGGTTTCTGAGACAGTTCTGACGGGTCACTGGAAAAAAAAAGATAATAAAAACATAAAAACATAAATCTGCTACAGTAAATTATGTTTCAGTGTGTCGGACTTTGCTGTTGTCTTTGTTGGTCTTCGCAAATTTAATGTCGAACAGCTTTTCCATTTTAATTTCAACAGAGCCATAGAAACCCCATACGAGTTCGCCGAAACGATCTTGTAAATCAAGTTATTTGTAAAAAAAAAAATTCAATTACATTTTATGTTTACATTATGATTTTAATGACTCTTTATGAGGTTTCATAGTACGACATGGGAAAAAGTCACTTTGGTTCAACCTGTGAAAGGGAATCACAAGCAGACATTTTGTCATTTTAAGTGGTTCGAGAACTAGAAAATAGGCTGTGAACCTGAACCTGCTGTAGACTCTTACGTAGTCTTGTCAACATTTGCTCGAGTTACAAAGTCCAAAGTAAAACATAACTCGACCTGCTGCACAAAGGCTCTAAAACAAGCAAACCGTGAGTGATGGGTGGGTGTGGGTGAGTGGAGTCAAAATGTAATCGCACCTGCAGAGAAAAAAACGTCAGCGTTACCACAATGGCCTGAAAATCTCACCATTGACGATATATTGCTAGTAGGTTAATAGTATAAACACTGAATCTGTTTGGTAAAGTGGTTCGCTTTGTGATGTAAATAAACTCAAGTAAAAGTCATTTCCGTGTCGCTGTTCTTTGGAAATGCCCCGAGATAAAAAATCTATCTGTCGGGGTGGAAGTTCTAAAATACCTGCATGTGTTTAATGACGACAGGAAACAGGGCGGGCAAACAGCGCAAGTAGTTCAGATGCCACAGATGTACGTGTGTTTTTCTATTAATAGATGACATTACCTGGTTTGGGGGGAAGAGCTGGTAGGACAAGGTTCGGCGGGGCCTGCTGAACGCTCTTCTCTCCATTTTCATTATCTGAGCAAATAAAAGCTGAAAACAAACAAAAAAAAAAAAAAAAAAAAAACCCATTCATTAATCATGTAAACCTTTTGGTAAAAGCACATGTTTGGTAAATGGAACCTCATTTAGATTAGAAGTGAGAGAGCAAAAGAAAAGGCAGAATGAGAAAGATAAGCAGAGCGAACGAGAACTTAAGGCACAAATGTCTCCGTGGTTGCACGTACAGATGTTTTTCTCATATTGCTCCTCGATGATGAGAGGAATCAAAACTCCGTCGGTCTTCTCCACCAAGTAGTTGATCACATCATGTAGCGTGGCACAGGGGACCTGCACAGAGGATCATCATTTAACAACTTAAAGACAATAAAACAAATACAGGAAATAAAACAGGGTGTGTGTTTTTGAGACAACTTACAACAAATTATTACAAAATTATAATCGAGTTTATTACAAATTTTGAGTGCAAAGAGTGCAAAGAGGAAATCATGTAGATGTCTGTCAACTAGCTACACTTCATCCCAATATAGATCAGATGTGCACAGAAGAGACTTATGACTGCGACTGAACTGATGTGACATTTTTACTGCTACCGCTGTCTTCACCGGTAACACCTCTCTGCTTTTCCAGGAGGTCATGTGCTCATCTCGTCTCTCGGGAGATCAATAAACCACTCGAGCTATCAAGTGAAACTGGTTCCATCTCACTGCAGTGCCGAAAGTGCCTCGAGTACGTTAATAAAAGTCGTTTTAATACTCACGGGGTTGTCGACGTCAATGTTGAAGCCCCCGTCGTGTTTGCGAGACACGCGGTAGTGTTTGAAAACCGAGCTGATGGAGAGAGAGAGAGAGAGAGAGAGAGAGAGAGAGAGAGAGTCAGTCAAAACACAAATAAACACATTATAAATGATCCGAGACACAAATGTGAAAATATATCACGCTTGCAAATATAGATAAGTCGCAATGTGTCAAAATCGGTCTTGATGTGTTCTCATCTAGTAGAAACTGATTACGTGTGTGCGTGTGTGTGTGTGTGTGCGTGTGTGTGTGTGTGTGTGTCTGTACCCATCAAGGTCCTGTCTGGTGGTGACAGCGAAGTTGTTTCCACTACCTGCGGGCCGCAGCAGCAGGTTCCCTCTCTTGGCCTCTCTCTCCAGCAGCAGCTCTGCCTCCATACGGGTCTTACTGTAGTAACAACTGCAGGAAGAGCCAGAAGAGCTGATTAAAAAGTGGTGCATCCAGATCTCACGCGTCGAGTTTGAATACGCATTGAGCATGTCAGGACGAGGAGTGTGAAACCTTCGAGACAGCTATGACCGTACTAATCTGAACACACTCTTTGGTTCCGATGCCACATATCAGTCCAAATTTAAGCTTCATAACGCTGCAGTTCAATGTGGTTTTAGATGTTATTTTGAGCCTTTTAATCCTTCTGAATACCAAATATGAAAACACAGAGTATTGCCTGGAAAGCACTTATATGCAAAAAATGTAAAACACTGAACTGCTGCAGGCCGATTCAACAATGCCTGACTGAAAGGTTTGGAATTTGGCCAAACCACTGAAAATGAAAATCACATACTTGAAATTTCCAGATTGTAATTTGAATGGACCTTTTTCCAAGTATGCTTCAAGATAAAAGGTAAATAATGTCTGTTTTGTCCTGCTTTATTCTGTGTTCGCAGAAGATAAAAGAACAGGAAAACTAAGAGCATGTATTCAAGTTTCCTTCAAAACGCACTTCTCGAATTTTGTACCACGGTATCAGTCCTATATGTAAGAATTCCCCCCAATATATCACTCGAGCATGGATGCACTCACGCTGGCATATCTGCTATGAGGGTGACGTAAGGGCTGGAGTTGGTGGCAGCAGGTGGAGGTGGGGTGGTGAGTTTTAGTCTTTCTTTTTCTCTTTCGACGGCCTCTTTCAGCATCTGGATCTGACCTGGCAGAAGGTTGAGGGAGGTTGGGACTGACAGCTGCAGGGAGACAAAGTTCCCGTTTTAAATGATCTGTGCAAATAAAAGTGTAATAATCTACATCTGGCCTGATGTTACATGCATCAGTCTCTTCAAGGTACGTCATTTAAAACACTGAAAAGAGAACAAGGCTCTTCAACGACACAGACCTCAGTCACAGAGTAGATGAAGCCCTTCCACAGCTCGCGGGCCTCTGCACTAGGGACCTTTAGGCACAACGGAGGAGAGAAAAAACATAAGAATGAGGAAATTACTCTGAAAAAAAAAGATACTGATCTACATATTTCAAGTGTTTTTCCTCACAGTGAATTTGATATTTCCGCCATTCATCTGCATGTTGAGTCTGGCTGCATCTAAGTTACGATCCTGGCTGCTGTCATCGG